>MIQA02014234.1:4718-16428 GCA_001887855.2 Sclerospora graminicola | reverse complement strand
ACAGTACTTGGCTGATTTCTCCACATCGTGAATATCCGTTGTCCGCCACCTTTTCCTTTTACTGTGATCCCTCAGCCTTTTCCCACCCATCAACCGTTATATGTTGATGGGTGTTCTATCGTCACCAATCAACGGCCATGTGTGGTCCACTTCAGTCCCAATATTTTCCGATCGCTTTACCACAACATCATAATCCAATTTTATTTTTCTCGCCGGCCTACGAGAAGGTCTAGAAACGCTTGAGAGCTCCTTTGTGGGGTCCATTGGCGTGTTCAAGTCTGAGGCGGAAGTGAAGAAAGAAATGTTAACGGGTGGTGATAATGTTCTGTAGCGTAAATCACATGTAGAAAAGCATAAGATCTTGTACTACGGCCTCAATCACTAGATATCGGTCCCAAAGATCGGCCCATGCGTAATCGGGAGTAACATCATTGACTGACATGAAGGGATGGGCACCTGAGAGTATTAGAGCGACACCATTACGACCAGTGAAGCTGTCGTCATTTTGATGAGACCAGAATGCCAAAGTCTTGGTGTCCCAGAAAATAGGTAGGCGCGTCGGCTCGAGAAAGGTAGTGAATAAGAAGTGAGGAAGCTGTTGTCGAAGTTGAGGAAAAAAAGTGAGTTTATTAGTTTGTATGGTTGGTTTTGCTAGCCAGTTTTTAATATATTTCTTTTCAAATCTCAGATGTCCACACTGTATGTATTGTTAACGTATGTTTCATCCCTACTGATGGGATGCAACATTCGTCATTATTTTTACGTTGTTAAAGCAACTTTAACGGTTGTTATCGTTTCACGACCTCCCTTCGAAAGAAGACCTCCCTTCTTCGAGTTCCAGCATTTGGCGATCAATCCTAGAATTTGTTTGAGGTTGTTAAGGGGCTCCCCTGTTGCCCGACGTCTTGCCTCACCGAATATCTCCATAATCGTAATTCTTGGTCGAATGAATAGCCAGGTTCGGGTCCTCCTTCGACCGTCTCCATAATCGTAGTTTTGGGTCGAATGATACTCTGATGCGGACTGGGCTGGCGATATCGAAACTCGACGGAGTACAAGTAGCTACGCGTTTATGATGAATGGCGGATGAGAGAAGGTAGCTACTATATCTACCTACAAGTGCCTCAAGGGGTGTACATCAGCGATCTTCATTTCCTGCGACTACGCGTATCGTTGAAGTTAAACCGTGCGCTAGAGAACACTTTAAGGTTGTTGAAATTTTGGCGATAGACAAAAATCTGTTCGGATGAAATTACCGTGATTTTCTGCATGTGAAGTTTAGATTAGGTAACTTTAGGTACTTAACTTTACATAAATAATAGAGACCCACTAGACCACCTAATCAAATAGTACTCTTATGATTTATTCTTAGGTTATTTTAAATATAAACCAGTTATATGCTTTGTTCTTTGGTCTCAAGTCAAAGACCAACTAGTTTCGAAATAACTCGATCTAAATCATTTAGACCAATCAAATTCGAATTCAATGTGTCCTACTCGAATTGCATGGTTTTCTTATCAATATTCCATTTTTACATCATTTCACCGGCCCGCACTTCTAAACTCGAATAAATATATCCGAACTCGCTTGTCATCATTACGTTCATCCTCTTCGTATTGTTAGGAGATTTTCTTTTTCAAATCAATGTTTAGAACCACTTTTGTATACTAACGTAAAGTGTCAGGAGATTTTGTTAGGATACTAATAAGCGCTTTATTATCGATAGGTTACTCACATTGCAAATAATTGAAACAGGCATAAAAGCATTAGGATGAAGTGGATGTCAAATTAACAACACCAAAGGAAACTTAGATTCGTTAGAAAGCAAAGAGTGACGTGGCATACAAATAATAAAAATGCAAAAACTCAAATGCATTCAAGCTAGTTTTAAGTGTAACCTAAAGTTAGGCAGTTTACTTATCACTAGTATGCACAGGCGAGTTGCACTTTAGTCATTTAACGTAACCAACCAAGTTGCCGTCTTGACACGATGACTCTTAAAATAGTTAACAACACGAGCAGTCTAGCGATTCGAGCTAAGTTCTCAACTACCAATACTTAAAAATAAGGGCTAGCTACTTCTTCGGCTACTATATCAAAAACTGGCCCTCTATACCTATGGTAACTTATACTATTTTAAGGCTACACTACTAAATTAGTTTAGATATATATTGTCATGTGGCACACACGATGATATGTCTAATTTCGAAAAGACTGAGTCATATCGAAATTGACTTGGTAATTTACGACTTTTCAGATTTGGTATAAATATGACTTAATCGAATAAGATTTATGCACCAAATGATTAAAAATACTGTAAATGACGTATAACCGGATATATATCAATGTGGCAGTCTTTGATCTGATGGTCTACTAGGTGCACACCCCTTCTTTGATACGTGCACACAACCTGTAACATAAAGTAGGTACAACCTACAAAGTCATAAGCAGAGCAGCTTCGCAGAGCTGTATTTGGCGGGGACTTCCTGCAACTCGATCCCGCTAATATCTGAAGTCGCCTTGCTGAATTAAACGTGTTCGTAAGAAAATTGATACAGGTTAAGAAAACTTAGCTGTTGCATAATCATTATATTTTTGAACACTTTTCAACTTGTATAAATCTTTGATAACTCTGGCAATAAAATTGTACCAATATAGATTTAGGCAGCATCTTTTGAGCTGCGACTAGCCTGCGCATTACTACTTGCGTGCTGGTCGAAAACTGATTCGGCGTTACAGAAGTTATTATTCTTTGACAGCTTATCACCAATCCTTTAAAAAAGGTCCGTATTCGGAACACAAACACAATTTTTCTGTTACAATTACGATATCCAGATCGCCGGGACGCAATCGTTTAAACTATAGATAGAAACACGACAAGATCGTCCGACTTAAGAGTTTTATTCTCAATACGGAAAAGCCCAGACTGTTGGTGACTCTCTCTTGGTACTGGTAGCTAGATTGCTTGCATACATTGCAAGCATTGCAAGACCAGCTAGCAACCTATTATAAAGCAAAATACATAAGAAGCCCATAAGAATTCGTTCTTCCAATTAAAATTTTCTCCAGAACCAGATGGAGTTGAACCAAATCTAAGTTAAATTTTAAACCTAAAAAATAAGCATAGTTACGTTTGCACCAAAAACAGATTTTTTCTAACCCAAATAGTTGCTGCAATTTTGCTTTCTAATTGACGAGAATGCTACTAAACAAAATTGATATAGGTGGGTCCAAAATCCCTAGTAATTTAGTTATAACAAAACTTTGTGGCCATATGAGAAGCGGGTTGGCTGTCCTTTAGAGAATTGTGGCTCATACAATAAAGGGTCAAAAAGTAGTTACAATTAGGTATCAATCGTATCGACTCCATAAAAATCAGAGGAAAGAGCAGAAGCTTTGGCTCAATAACGTGCCTTAATTGATTACTTGACAGTGCCCTCGCAGCTCTTAGCTTTTGCATTTTTGGTGACTACACCCCTTATGTAATGGGGTGCCATTACATAAGTGATATTTAAGTTGAAATATCACAGTTCAATTTTAGACTTAATGTCTGAAATGTGAAAATTGGATTATAAGTTGTTATAATCCACTTTGAGAACATATTCTGATATAATTATCAAATCTAAGAAGTAATCTAATGATGAAGATATCATTCAGACCAGCTTTATACTACATGTTTGTATGATTAGTTTAGATTTAATTATAGTCATTAACTCTAAACCACTCATAATATATTCACTCTTAAACTTACCTTCTTCCTGACACGTAGCCATAAGTTATATATATTTAATATATATATACACTTAAGTGATTAATTAATATATTAATTAGTCTTTACTTATAGTTTACCTAAGGTAAACTAAGGAGGACCAAATTTACATTTGGTCCTACCCAATTGGAAAACTTACGAGAAGTCAACGCTGTATTGGAAAAGGAAGTTGTCATGAAGAAGTGGAAGTGGAAATGTGATGATAGCATTTGCGGTCTTAAACAAGGTCAATACTGTGGATGAAAGTTTGGTGCCGTTACCTGATCCGAAAAACGTTTTGGAAGCTCACAGGGGTGAGACACCGTCAAATGGACGATGGCCAAACAGCCCGAGCTAAAAGCCCTCGAAGATCCAGGAGTTTGGAAGGTCGTGCGGAAAAACGATAAAATGCACCCACTACCAACTAAGTGGGCGTGTATAAGACGAAACTAAAGAGTGATGGAGCGGTTGAGCGCTACAAAGCGCGTCTAGTGGCTCGTGGAGACAGGTGAATATATGAAGAAGAATATTTCGTCACATTTTCGACAGTAATAGAACTCAGAAATTATACTGATCATGTCCCTAAATTGGGGGGGTGGTACCTGCGCGACACGGGGATTTACCCAACGCTTACCCCAAGGCCGATAGAGAAGGTAGCTACGATATCTACCTACAAGTGCCTCAAGGGGTGTACATCAGCGAGGAAAACTTACGAGAAGTCAACGCTGTATCGGAAAAGGAAGTTGTCATGAAGAATCTTTATGGTTTGGAACAAGCGGGCAGGCTCTGGTACGAGCTGCTACAAAAACAAACGTTAATGGAAAGGGGTTTCGCACAATGTCTCACGGATAATTGTATTTTTGTGAAAGTTAACGAGTGTGGAACCATAATTGTGGGAGTGTATGTCGACGAATTACTGGTTATTGGATCCGATATATCCCTCGTGGATAAATGTTTTAGGAGGAGACATGAAGGTACTTGAATTGAAAGACCTCGGGAACGTGGAACATGTTTTGGGCATGAGGGTATGGTTCCGTCACCTGGCTAGTATTTGTCTGGACTCTTCTTCGCATAGGATATTCAGTCCTTCGTTAGTCCACCTCGTTGATAGACCCTTGGTATTTAAGGAGCTCGAAGTATTACACAAACGTCACATTACACGCTTCCTCACTGCAATTTCACAGTGTAAGCCGTGTAACAGTTACCCTGTACACCTGGTAGCACTTAGTGGTCCGTCTAAACGACCGCTGCTGACGCGTTCCGCTAGTTAACTAGCGGAACGAAGGTTTAAGAGCCGCTGGCTGTCATGGCAACAGCCAGCGATCGTGAGCGTGAGCATCAGCTCGCGCAAGATTTAGTTAGGGAAAACTTCCCTAACTGGTCACAGAGTGCTGTGACCATTGTGACCGAGATGATTCGGACCATAGGACCCAAAGTCATCTCCCTCCTCCGTGGTAAAACCCCGGAGGAAGCCTTAGAGACGGTTTTCCGTTTCAAGAGGATGTATGTTGATCCTCAAGTGCGCAACGCAATATTGCGTTCGCAAACAGCAACAGCAACAGCGCCCGCACCTAGTGCGAGCGTTGAAGTGGTAAAGGCGCGGATTCCGCCCTTTACTGGTGAAGGGGGTGAACCCCTTCGTAGGTGGTTTGCAGAGGTGGAAGATGCCCTCTCTGCGCAAAAGATTGTGGACCCGCGTTCACAAGCTTATTTCGCCACCACATGCCTAGGCGGTCGCGCCAGGGCATGGGCGATGAGCCGCAGATCCACTGATGGATCTGCGTTCCTGACGTATCAGGATTTAAAAGCTGAGCTGAAGCTCAACTTCGAAGCTCCAGAAATGGAGCTTAGCTGCCGTGAAGAGTTCATGGAACTCAGGCAGGGCAAGCTGAGCCTACATGCGTACGCTCAGAAAATACAATATTTGTTATCAAATATTGTATACGAGCCGGTGCCCCCTGCCATGCAGGTCACCGCCTTCATGAAGGGACTGAATGACGGTCCCATCAAGCAGAGTCTTTATCGGGTTCCCCCAAAGACTCTGAGGGATGCTATAGACCAAAGCATCCGGGAGGAATTCAGCATGCGTCAATCAGCAGCGCATGCTGGGGTTAGTCGAAAAGCGCAAGCGCCTTTCGACTTTAACATGCCGCCAATGCAGCATGTTAATACGAATAACAACTTCCAATTGAGACGAAGTTCACACTTCGTCCCGAGACACCAACACCCGCGCCAGGGCGCGGGCGGAGGAGGTCCAGAACCTATGGACCTATCGGTTGCAGTTGCCTCGACTCCGAGGCAACCGAAGAACAAGAAGTTCCTTCGCTGCAATCGATGCGCGAAGATGGGCCATTACGCCCATGAATGTATGGCGCCGCGTCCGGCGCCACGCAGTCAGCGGACTGGACAGTCCGCTGGTAAGCGACATCAACAGGGGCAACCCTCTGTTGATGCAAAAAACGTCAACAACCAGTAGGGGCGGGGCGCCCTACTGGACGGGTTATCTCACATGCCGACATCGGGCATGTGAGGATAATAGCCCCAGACGGGACTATGTCCTGTCAACGTGTGCAGGGTGAAGAGAAACCTCTCATCACCCTGGAAGTGAAGCCGCATGGAAACGATGTCCCCATGCGTGCTCTGTTTGACACAGGAGCGTCAAACAATTTCGTTAGAACTGAGGTTCTAACGTCGTTGAACTTCGTGGAGATTGAATCTCCACGAAGCATGTTGTCAGTCCGGTTAGCAACAGGTGCAACCGTGACTATACCAAAGCGTGTGATTCGCACACGCTTCGAGTTAGACGAACTGTCGTTCGAGGACGAATACATCGTCCTCGATCTTGACGACAAGTTCGATGTGATCTTGGGCATCCCTTGGATGTCCAAGCATCAACCAACGATCGACTGGGTTAACCTGTCGATCGACTGCGGCGGTCTCACAGGATCTGATCACCCTGTGAGTAACCCGGCTGTATCTAAGGATACAACCGCAGAGTCAGACAGTCTGGTGGGTAGCGATGGCACCACCAGATCTGATCCGACTACATCAGCGGATGGTACACCCGCTGACCAAAGTCCAGAGGGACTTACACACGCAACGAACGAGTCGTTGCGTGTCAGTAATGTGTGCAACAAGGGTGAAAAACACTCCCGTGTTGAAGTTACTACTACGACCGATGACGGTCGTGGTAGAGAGAATATGCACACGGTGGGAAACACCCACCGTGAAAAGAAAGAAACCGTCACGGAAGCAAATGACTTCCGTGTCGAAAATATAGAACTCACGACTGAGAGCAGTCGTGAGTGCATGAGCACCATGGTAGACAGTGGTCACCATGAGGAGAGAGCCTTGTGCACGAGTGATGATCACCGTGCAACAGATCAGACGAGTGCGTCTGGTCTCGTAGCTGTGTCCGTCGAGACGATCAACGTCTTGACGCAGACAGAGACTGGATTAGCTACCCAGTCTCTTACACTTGGCAACCCTCCGAGCTTAAGTTCAGAGGTGATGGCCCTTCCAGCCTTGAGCTGGAAGAGGTTCGTAAAGAACTTGCGTAATGATCAGATCGAACAGATCTGCGTCATTGTCGCATCTGATGAGGTTGTGGATATTCGTGAACGAATATCCACTTTGCAATTAGAAGGCATTGGGAACGAACTCGTTCCCAACGAGCAAACCAAAGTTCAGCGCTTTGAAGCGCAGAGCTGGGAGTCGCTTAAGGCGACTTCCCCGTACTACGAGGTACTTTGGGAATACGCTGACGTATTCCCGGAAGAAGTACCTTGCGAGCTCCCTTAAGATAAGGGAACTAGGCACGAAGTACTGTGTCACGCGGCAATGGCCATTGCCGCGTGACCAAGTAAAAGCAATCGACGAGTTCTTTGAAACTCGTCGCAAGGCGGGACATGTGCGGGAGTCAACCTCACCGCACTCCAGTCCCACCTTTTGCGTAAAGAAATCCACCGGTGGGTGGAGGATCGTTCATGCTTTTAATAAGCTGAACGCAGCCACGGTACCGGCGCAGACGCCGATACCGCGGAAGGATGTCATCATCGATGGCATGAGCGGGAGCACCGTTTTCAGTGCTCTCGACTTGAGGGATGGTTTCTACCAAATCCTCATGCGTGAGAAGGATATCCCTCTCACGGCTGTAAGCACCCCAAGCGGTATGCTTTGGGAGTGGCTTGTGATGCCGCAGGGGCTTCGAAATGCCCCTGCCACCTTCAATAGATGCGTCACACATCTATTGCGCCCGGTGCGAGAATTCGCACCGAGCTATTTTGACGACGTGTTCATCCATAGTAAGGTTGAACATGGTAAGACTGATGTAGATGTTCATAAAGAACATCTACGTCAGGTGTTAGAGCTTATGCGCAAGCACAAGCTCTATGCAAACTTGAAGAAGTGCACCTTTGGTGCACCTGAGATACCCGTTCTTGGCTGCTTTGTAGGCAAGAACGGAGTGCGCCCTGATCCGGAATAGATCAGGGTGATCGTTGAATGGCCTACGCCAAACAACGTCAAGGAACTTCGAAAGTTCCTTGGGTTTGCGACATACTTGCACAAATATTCGTGCAATTATGCCGGTTTAATCCGACCTCTTTCTCAATTACTTAAGAAAGATGTCGAATGGCACTGGGTATCCCAGTGCCAAGATGCATTTGATGCAGTCAAGCGTAGCTTGACTGAAGCTCCCGTCTTGGCAATAGCCGATAACGAGCGACTGTTTCACGTCGTTTGCGACGCGATCGATTTCGCCATCGGCTGCGCCTTGATGCAGCGCGATCACGATGATCGTGAAAGCGTGATTTTCTATCAATCGCGTCAGTTGCGCCCAGCCGAGCGCAATTATCCAGTGCATGACAAGGAACTCCTTGCCATGAAATATACACTGGCAAAGTTTCGGATCTATCACTTAGGAGATAGACTGTTTCTGGTTTACACGGGCCGTGCGTAACGACGCATGGTCCGTGTAAACCACAAACGGTCTATGATAGATGTGTGGTGAATTCACCACACATCTATCAAAGAATGACACGTTGGCTGTCATTCTTTGCCGAATACAACTTCACGGTTGGATACAAACCGGGAAAGTTGAACGTGATAGCGGATGCGCTATCACGACGCCCCGATTACGAGACGAAACCGTCTGTAACGTAGGCAATCAGTGCAAACGCAATACGTTGCACTGCTCTGTTGTCGTCATTCGTACGACAGGTACGACAAGCGTACGAAACAGACGAGGAAACTCGCCTGCTGATTAAATTACCTCAGTAATAAATCTGATCGGAAGCGCGAGGAACTTCCAGAGTTCTTTCGCGCTTGCGTGCATCGTTATCGATTGCGCGATGGCTGTTGCTTTATAGCACAGACCAAGATGATGTTAGCCGCATCGTCGTCCCAAACGACGATGACCTCAAACATCAAATTTTGTTTGAGTACCATGATGCACCGATTTCGGGGCATCAAGGTCGAGAGAAGACGTATGCTTTACTCGCACGCGATTTCTACTGGCGTAACCAGTATAAATGGGTACGCAAGTACGTACGCGCTTGCGAGATATGCCAGCGCGTCAAGCCTGCGCACTCTGCGCAGGCTCTCCTCCAATCTCTGCCGGTTCCGACAGAGTGTTTGAAGTCCATTTCCATGGCTTTATATTTGGTCTTCCGGCTGATCACAGTCGGAAGACTGGAATAGTGGTCTTTGTGGGCCGCTTCAGCAAGATGGTTCATCTTGCTGCAGTGTCAGCGAATGTCACCGCTGCGCAACCAGCGCGGATATTCGTTGACACGGTATTCCGTTTACACGGAATGCCGGAAAACATAGTCTCGGATCGAGATCCGAGATTCACAGGACGTTTCTGGCAAGAAACGTTCTCGTTATTAGGCACGCAGTTGAAGATGTCAACTGCGGACCATCCGGAAACGGATGGGCAGACTGAACGCGTTAACCGCGTTCTTGGAGACATGCTGCGTTCATACGCGCATGCCTTCGAGCAGTGGAGTGACTATCTGCCACTCACTGAGTTTGCAATAAATAACTCGGTGCATGCTTCCACAAAGCATACACCGTTCTACGTGAATGCCTTAAGGCATCCACGAACCCCAGCTTTACTTGGCGGTACGCCAAATCTAAGTGGGGGAGGGACCCGCTCAAATTTTGAGCGAGTCGATGCGCAAGTTGCAGTCGCAACTTGCGAAGAGACTGACGAGTCTTCTACTGTTAACACAGTAGAAACTCAAGCAGCTTCAGATACTGAAGCTGCTTATGCGGAATATGTGTCTGCAGCAATGGCTGCAGACAATGAAAACAACCCATCTACTGCCAATAAAGCAGTAGATGAATTCGTATTACAGCGCCAAGCTGTAATACGCTATGTAAAAGATGCACTTGCTTCCGCTTTTGACAAGCAGAAGCAAAATGCAGATAAGACTGGAAGGAAGAATTTAAATTCCTTTCAAAAAGGTGAATTAGTTATGTTATCTACAACTAATTTGCCTACACATGCAATCAGCAACTTCTCTACACGGAAGTTGCTCCCTAAGTTTATTGGACCTTTCAAGGTCCAAAGCGTTAAGGGGAATGCCTCGTCGATGACAACGATATGTCTTCATCGAGTGAGACATGTCGCGCTCAAGGCGTTACAATGCCTCTCGAGCTTGCGGAGCTGGTAACCTTGCTTCGCAACAACAACGCCGAGGGAATTACCAACCCCCGCCGCCCCTGATTGATAATCAGGGGAACAAGCGCTACATTCTCGAGCGCTTGCTAGCGAAGCGCTCGGCTCCCTATAAGAAGGGGCAACGTACCGAGTATCTGGTACGCTGGTTGGGATATTCCCAAGAGTTTGACTCTTGGGAACCGATTGAGGTGCTAAGGGCGGATGCCCCTGACCTCCTGCAAGAGTTTTAGAAGGAAACTTCTCCTCAAACTCAAAAGAAGCATCAAACACTAGGTGTTGATGACTGCAAAGCATCGGTGCTAGCTGCTAATGCATTAAGAGCAATCAATGAGGCTCTTAACACTAGCAGGTACAAAGTAACCTCGGTACCCTCTTAGCTCCTTTTCAGTAAGACGAGGAGCTCCCTTGGTACAGCAAGGGCATTTCATGTTAGAAGGAACTCCGCAAGAGAGTCCTTCTCTAATGCAAGTAAAATGAATAAACTCCTTTTTACCTGAGCGTGAGTGCTTTAAGAAGCGCTCGCGGTTTACGTGAATTTTGTTCACGTATTCGTCGGGGCCTTTGTTGTAATTTTTAACAAAGGCGTTTCAGCTTTGAGTAAGGGCGTCCTTATCGTCCTTATTCTTGCGCGACCCTTTCCGGTTCGTATAATAACGAGCCTTGATAGAAAGTCGATGAAGTACCGATGTCTAATCATCGGTACTGCGATCAAAATGAGATGCGAAGGTCTTCCGCAATCATCAATAGCGGTTGATGTCAAATAAGTGATATGACGATCGCGCTTGGTGTGCCCACCTCTCGGGTCGCAAAGTGTCCATGCTGGGGTCCAAAACCGCCACATTGACGGAAACATTGGCGTTCCGTACAACATGGTGATTAAGGAGCAGCGTAAGGTCTGCTTCTGCGCGTTGTTTCTTAGCAGGTGCACCACCTGCCACCTCAAAGTCGTCTTCGCTACGGCCAGGCAAATTACGAGGACCAGGAGGAGCTTTACGCTCCTCATACCACCGTATGACGGAGTTGTCGCTGTCGTAATCGACGGCGTCAAACTCTACTTCGCCATCACTTAACGGCGAAGCAATTCTAGCGGGCTTAAGCTCGCTAGAATCGTTGGCATGGACGGTGTCTTCCTCGCCCTCTTCTTCGGAATCAGATGACTCTCCGAAGAGAGAATTGGGCTTCTTAGCCACCCGCCTTACGGCAGGTGGAGGCATGGGAGATGTTGCATTCGCGACATCTTCCCGCCCTCTCTTAGACACTGCTTCCGCAGCGTCTAC
>MIQA02014222.1:0-12934 GCA_001887855.2 Sclerospora graminicola | reverse complement strand
TACCAAGTACTCGGTATGCTGTCCGCGCTCATGTGGAATCAGAGCACGTGCTCTAGAATATAGCGCTTATTTTTACTCTGATAATCAATCAGGGTTGGTAAGGGAGGCTAATAAAGCGCTCGCTGTCGTGGTTCCGCAAGATTTGAGAAGGGCCACTCACAGCTCTCAAAGATTTGCTCGTGGTTTGACTCCGATATGACCCACGCTCCAGGAACATGTCAGTCGCTTCGTTAAGAGATGCGTGGTCGCAGATTGCCCTTCAACAGAAGTTCGACTTTCAGCAGGACAAACTTGCTCAGCAGATGTCAGAACTTGGGAATCTTCTGAGTTCTCACAATTGGTTGGAAACAGATAAAAAATCGCTTCGGTCGGACTGGAAAGTTCATGGCATTCTCCGTGGAGATGTGCCTCTCCGTAAAGGCGAGACGCATGAGGCTTAAGTCGCCCTACGTAAAACGTTGGATGCAGCCGCATTGCTGCGGGGATGTCTATTGAATAGGCACTCCACCGAACGCTTTGGCCTTTAAAAGGTCCAATGAACTTAGGTAGCAACTTCCGTGTAGGTACACTGCTTTTTGCACGTGTAGGTAAATAAGTTGCTGATAACATGACTTATTCACCCTTCTGAAAGGAGTTTTTGTTCTTCCGTCCATTTTTGTTTGCGTCCTGCTGCTGCTTGTCGAAAGCAGAAGCAAGTACGTCTTTAACAGTGCGTATTACAGCTTGTCGCTGTAGTTTAAAACCGTCTACTGCATTGCTAGCGGTAGCGAAGTTTCCTTCGTTATCTGCGGCCATTGGAACAGATACATATTTATTATAGGCAGCTTCAGCCGTGTCGGCTGAAGCTGGCTGTGCGCCAACTTTTGTAGTAGTAGTGGTCAAACCTTCGCAAATTGTCACTGCAACTTGTGCATCGACTCGCTCGAAATTAAAGCGGGGCTTAGATTTGGCGCTCTGGCAAGTAAAGCTGGGGTGCGTGGATGCCTCATGGCATACACGAGGAATGGTGTATGCTTTGTCGAAGCATGCATTTAGTTATTTATAGCGAGCCCAATGAGTGGCAAGAAGTCATTCCACTGTGCGAAGGCACGTGCGTAAGAGCGCAGCATGTCTCCTAGAACGCAGTTAGCGCGTTCCGTTTGCCCATCCGCTTTCGGATGATTCGCCGTTGACACTTTCAACCGAGTTCCTAAAAGGGAAAAACTGTGCCAAAATACCATGTAAATCTTGGATCGCTATTTGAGACTATATTATCTGCCATTCCGTTCAAACGGAAAACCATGTCAACAAATATCCATGATGTTTGCTCGGCAGGGACATTTGCTGGCACTACAGACAGCATCTTGCTGAAGCAGTCCACAAAGACCGCAATTCCATTTTTCCGATGGTTTATACCGGCCGTGCGTCCTTATGTACGACCGTTAATTCGCCAAAAGAATGGTTGAGTACAAACCCAGAAAGCTGAATGTGGTAGCGGATTTACTTACACGACGGCTCGATTAAGAAAAAAACGTCCGTAACCGAAGTAATCAGTGCAAATGCAATCCGGGCGGAAGGTCGAAGATGAAAACCATTGAAATGGACTTCCAACACTTTCAGAACCGGGACAGATTCAAGTGGTACTTGCGCAGATTGCGCACGCTTTACGTGCTGGCTAATATTGCAAGCTCGTGTACGTACGCGCTTGCGTCGTACTAGATGTACGGAGTCGATATAAGAGCAGTCCAACGTCTAGGGCAGCCGGAGGTAGCTAACTTGAAAGGTCAGATCACTGCTTTGACTGACCAGGTAGCTACACTCTGGTGCGTGGGCTATTTCCAATGGACTATTACCAGCGGATGTACCGTCCGCTGATATTGTCGGATCGGAACTGGTGACGCCATCGCTACTGACCAGACTGTCCGATGCTGCGGGTGTATCCACTGATACAACCATATTACTCACAAGGTGATAACTCGCCGCGGTACCGCCACAGTTAATCGACAGTTTGACCCAGTCTATCGTGGTTTCTGCCAATATCCAGAGGATGCCCAATATGACGTCGAACTTCTCGTCTAATTCGAGAACGCTGAATTCATTCTTGAACGACAGTTTGTCAAGCTCGAATCATGTGCGTATTACACGCTTCGGTCTGGTCACGGTTGCACCTGTTCCCAACCAGCCTAGCATGAGGTATCTCTACCACCACGAAGTTTATTGATGTTAAAGAGACTGGGGTCAATTCTTGGGCTCATTATTTGAACATCAGCCGAGGTTTGACGGTCGCCAGATCGTGACCTTCCACAATCAACGCCACTTCAATTTGTACGACACCACCGACACATTTGAGAACGAAAAGAAGGCACGGTTGCAAGAAATTGACTGCGCTTCACACTAAAGTTACGTTGGATGCAGCAAGGAACATTCAAAACTAAATTTGTGAGCACGAGTGGATTCACGAGCAGCACCAACTCGACATCAGCCGAAAATTCCACCTTTAAACACCCGAACATTCGTTAACTCAGTTATGTATCAACGTACTTTGCCAACGTAAATGTTTTACGCTGATTACATTTGGCACTGACAATGCTTCCTCGCGATACATTCATTCCTAGATACACTACAATGCGATTTTCGCTTGCCTTTGCGTCGCATGGTCATGACACCTATCTTTGGGCTCGATACACCTGTCATTCGAATCTAGATTGTACGATTTGTGTGTACACTCCTGGACATCTAAGTTGCGGGCTCCGTAGCCTCTCCCACTACCGAGGGGATCACCACGTATGTTTAAAACAATTTGAGTCACTTTTTATGATGTTTTTGGAATTGGGTCACCTTTTGGAACTTTCCTTACACCTAAGTTCGCAAAACTATATAGCATGATCATAAGTACGGTACGGTAGATGGTATCGTCGAATCAGATGGCTACACCGCCCACGGAGCGTCAAGTACCCATGATTATGAGCCACGTAAACGCTGGCGTGGAATTTATCGACGATTTAGTATGTCAGGTTACATTCTCATCTTGAGCACCAGTGTGTTTACATCTCTTTCCGTTCTAGGTCAGTGACGACGAGCGCGAGGAACTGATAGAGCAAATGAATTTGCACGGCAATTTGATCCAATCACTGGACGGACTGGAAGCATTTAGTGGGTATCAATATCCAAGCAAGAATGCTACTGCCAATTGAACGGATTCATCTAATCGAGTCTTTCCTGGTCTCTGCATTAGATTAGTGGAGCTCTGTCTCTCGAGTAATTACATCGAGGAAATTGCATTCCATGCGTTGGAACCGCTCCAACAGCTTCGAGTCCTGGATCTCTCGGCTAATAGGTGAAATAAAATGTCATTCATTGAATGCGTTTTTTAGCGATGAGGATCTCTAATTTAATACTGCTCCCCAATCCTTGTCAGTCTTTCGTCAACGCTCGGGTTTCCACAACTCCCGCGGCTGGAAGAACTCTCAATGGCACACAATTGGTACCGAGCGTTTATGATACGAGTGATCCCAACGTATGTCGTAACCCCATTGTGTTGGATGCAGTTTACGACAGTTAGAGGGCTTGACACATCCACTCAAGTTTCCCAAATTGCGGTATTTCGATCTTCGGGGCAATGAACTTGCAACAGTAGATGATTTGAGGTCCTTACAGCGTCTGAAGGTACCGCTTTCTCCTTGTGTCGAATTTTGAGGTACTGTTTTTTAAGAAATGACGTTTTATTTTTTCTTTTCCACAGCGACTCTCTCATCTTCGACTTCAAGCTGCCAATGGGACTCAAGCGAATCCAATCTGCGAGCTCGACGACTATCACCATGGCATTCTTGAGGTATTTGGCGTTTGATAGCGGGGTTTAAGTGCTTTTCTTACGTACCTTTTAGATACTCCCCAAGTTAGAGCTGTTAGACGAAGAAGAAGTCGAGTTTTTGAGAGAAATGGGGAGTCTACATATGCCAAAATATCGTGCAATCCTCAGCCGTCTTGAAAAGGGCAAACAGATTGAACGAGAAGTATTATTAAGACAACCGGATCATAGACGACCGACGAATCGAAGCTTAAAGAACCAGTGCGAGACCACCCGATGCCGTTCTCCAGTCCCTAAACTCTCCTGGACACGCGCGTCTTCCGCTGAAAATGACAGATATGGAGCCCATAATGAGATCAAGAAACAGCCGCAGGAGGAGCTGAATGCTCCTCGTCATTCTTTCTCTTCTCAGGCTGAAAAGATGGCTCCATTCGTCCCACAAGAGCGGCTTGTCATGAAGGAAAGCAGCACAAACACTGAGGTGGATCTGGAGAAGGACATTCATCGACGTGAACAAGCTGTCGCGCTCAAAGAGACCCAGGTGCTGGAGCAAGAAAAGACTTTTTTAACAAAGGAAAAGGAGTTTTGGAACCTCGAAACAGAGCTCAAGTCTCAGCTTGCCAGTCTTCAGACACAACTGGAAGCAGCAGAAGCCCGCGCAATCAAAGCCGAAACGACGGTACTGGAAATGTCGACGCTCTTGGTGCAAGAAAAGGATCAAACGGCTGTACCATGTGCCGATTGCAATGCTCTTCAGCGTTTACAAAGAGAGCAACAAGGCGAGTGGGACACGACCGTCGGTGCTCTGAAAGCGACTCATCACGACAAAGTAAACGACCTTTTGGCTGCAAACGATGCGTTAGAGAAAAGGATTCAACTCTTGCAAGCAGAGTTTGCCCAGAATCATCAACAAGTTGAAGATCAATTGAAACAAAAGGCTTTTGCATTGGATGAAAGTGAAAAGAAGGCTCAAAAGTTAGCGACAGAGTTGGAACGCGAACGAAAGGCCCAGGAAGCGCTTGTAACGCGACTATCGAGTGACCTCGAACACTCGAACGATCGAATCGAGCACGCAAATGAACGCAATGTTGAGCTCGAAAGACAAGTTGCGCAACTTAAGACTAATATCGAAAGTGTCTACAATAAATGCATTGAAAAGGATGAGATCAATTCAGCAAGTTCAAAAGACGGTTGCGGCTCGTCAAGATGAGATGGAAACGCTGCGATTACAACACGTTCGAGAGACGGAACGCCAAGAAAAGCTCCTGCAGCAACAGCGAGATCTGTATGAACGACAGCTCCAAGCATCGCTTCTTCAAGTCGAGATGGAGTTTCGTCAAGAGCATCAACACGCGGCGCACAAGTTTCAGCTCTTGCAACGTAAACATCAAGAGCGTCTCAAGGAGATGAAGCGGGTGCGGCAAGCGTATCAAACCAGTCTTCAACGTGAAGCTAGCGCAAAAGCAGAGATTGAGAAGCTCGCGGCTATGGTAGCAAACGACAAGAAGACACTGCTTGTCGAAGATGCCAAGCGCTCCGATATGTTCCAAGCCAAGGTTCGTGAAGAAAAAGCGCAGCGCAAAGCACTGGAACAGCAGTTACTGGACGAGCAGCAAAAGTATGCGCACGTGGCTGTCCTAAGAGCCGAACTGGACGAGACAAAAGGTGAAAAGGAGCACTTTCGAATGGAAATTCAACGGTTCAAGGAAGCGGACGAGGCTTGGAAGAAGCTGGAGGACGATTTACGAGCTGCGATTAAAGTAAAAGACGTGATGCTCGCTGATCAGCTTCGTCAGATCAAAGAGTTGACAAACGCACAGGAGCATTTGGAAGCGCAGTTTCACGAGGAACTTACCGACTATCAAACGCAAATTGAAGACTTAGAAGCGGCACTGGACGAGAGTCTGGAGAAACTGACACAAGAAGAAGAGAAACGCGAGGCTTGGCGCATCCAGGAGGCTGCATTGGAACGAAGGGAAGTGAAAAAGGACGAGCAACTGGCGTGTCTTCGCACCGAGTTGGAGCAAAAAGGAGCGGCGTTGGAGTTTCTGGACCAGGAAATGCAACGAATGCGGAAAGTGCTGGAAAAGCAGGACGAACTGTTCCAGAAACGTTTGCAGAAACATCTCGAACAGCAACAGGAACAAGTCGAGCGCATTCGCATCGGTGCCGAAGAAGAGCGCGAACGTCAGCGGGAAGCAGTTGAACGTATCCGCTTAAGTGCGAAAAAAGAGCACGAGCGCCAGCTTCATGAGTGGGAAACGGAACGAAGTGAATTGATGCGGAAATACGACAGTCTCGTGGTGGAAACGGATGAGGGGGCGACAAAGTTGCGGACAGCTCTTCAACAGGAACGACAGCAGACTGCACAGAATGATCGCGACATGCGGATTTTGCTTGGCCAGGTAAGAAGAAAACAATCACAGCGTTTTGTAATCACTTTTTTTTACTTGACGGGATGCATGTATAGATTGATCGCGAACGGCAGCTGAAAAAGCAGCATCTGCGGCACATTCAAGCGTTATTTGAACAATTGCAGCGAGAAGCATGAGAAGAAATCGCCGACGAAAGTGGCACAAGTAGCGTTCTTTTTTTGCTGGATTTCTTTCTTTGAGTGTATATTAATTAAAACGAGTCTTCGTCGCTCCCATCTTCGGAAAAGTATTCGAGCTCTTCTGACTGCACTTCTTCATCGCTTACTTCCAGCAGTTCGCTTCGTAAAGCTTGTGCTTTTCTTGCATCTTGTGCAACTTCTTCCTCGTCTTTCTCCTCGTGAGTCAGTGAAGTAGCAACAACAGCTTGTTCTTCGTGTTTGTCCGGCTGAAAGTGTCTCGGATCAGCTTGATGTAATGTCCCCAGCTTTTGCGGCTCAATTTCCTCAGTTCTACTACTATCGTTTCGATTACTATTTTCCACGACGGAGTCCGGATCCCTCATGTCAGAAGTCACTGGTTGCCTCAGCTCTTGCTCATCATCTGATCGTGAAGCGAGATTCAAAGGATTTTTGACCTTAGTCGTCGAATTGACAGCTTCTGGCGCCGAAAGTTCGACTGCTTCCGTCTCGATTGCGGCAGCATTCGGTAAATTCTGTACCAGTCGATCCACTAGTCGTTTCAATTGCGTCTCACTGACAATTGATGGAGACAAGAAGCGACCATTGTCTTGCTGCAATTGGCGGATAATTTGCTGCGTCTCGGACTCGCGTGTGAGCAGAGGAAGCTCGACAATATGTAGCTTTCGAGTGGGTTCTGTAGATGACACTCCATTGTTATCTTGATACACATCCAAAGAGGTGAACCTTTTACTTGTAGTATCTAAACCACTGTTTAAATCGTCTTCGTATTCCAGAGCTAAGGTAGGAGTTGGTGCATACTTTAGACCAAAGCGAGTGGGTACAATCATGTCCAACTCGCGTTCGTGTCGTTTCGCTTCTACAAGTGGTACCTTATATAGAATGAAAGGGACCAAAAATTGGTTCCACCTGTTGCCGCTTGCAACATCTCATAAGGTCCTTCATGCGTCCGCATAATGCAAACACAAACTCATTTAGTCATCAACTACACTGTATTAAGTATACATGTATACTTTTAGTCCAGTTAACAACTTTTAAACAAATATTTTATATTTTCTGCGCGTTGAGTGACATGGTCCATGCTGGCAGCGTAGGCTTTATCGCATGGCTTGTACCCTTTACCGGGATCTTCACTATGCTCAGCACAGAGTTTTTAGCCTGCACGATCCATTTCAAGTGTTCTGAAAACTATCCGACATTATCTTACGCCGCGACGTTCTTGCCAGAAGGTTACGTTTTCACAGGAGGTATGTGTCTGACCGCGCTTTTCATCTTTGTGTCGTCTACACTCTTTTTCTGGTATTTGCGTCTGCGCATAAAACACAAGAAAGAAGGTAGCAATGCCCAGCAATCAACATTAGCTTATGGGTGTCTCACGGCCGGACTTGCTACATCCATTTCGCTTTCCGGACTGGCCGTCATGGATATGCGCTACCATCATGATGCGCACATCAATTTTACAATCATCTTTTTTATATCGGCTTGGGTGCTGATAGTAACCATGCAAGTTGCACGAACAATCATTCTGCATGAAAATGAGACGGAAAACCTTAACGGGAAATTGTCAAAAAGTGAAAATCTTGTCGTGGTGCTCCGTCGCCGTTCCTTTTGGCTTTCACTTCGTCGGTGGAAACAATTGGATTTTTTTACAGCGTACATTCTTGGTCGTTTGATGCTTGTTATCGGAATCTCATCGACGTTTTTATGTAAGTTTTATCGCTTGCAAGGCGCGTATGTCCATTTGTGCTCAATACTCATGAACTTGTTTTGTTTCGTTATAGTTGGTGTGTGTTTCTTGTGCGTAAACAGCGTATTGCCAAATCCGTTAGGGTTGACAGCGATCCAAGAGGCCTTTTTCGAGGCCTTAGCTATTGTATGCCAGCTTCTTTATATGGGGACACTGTCGTGCGAGCTGGCACTTCTAGTTAGACTTGTTCAACACAGCGATGATATGGTCTTGGAGAGAGCTATGTTTTCTCGTCGCCATCCGATTAACCAGGATGTTTCGATGACAGACAAATTTCCATGAACGGTGTAATCCATAGAGACAAGCTTTAGCGGTCAATGTCGAACGGTCAAAGTAGTATTTCGATTAAAAGTCGATGTAAGTTACCTTACCAAAGAAATCGTACGAGATGGCCATTTCGTCGACCACTGTACTAAGTAGGTTTTGTCTGGCGTGGCAAATGATTCCATCCCACCTTATCCTAACGAAAACAGATTACCCCGGCGTCCAAGTTGCGTTCGTTTCACGTACCGGTACAATCTCAGAGATCAGATTCATACTCTCAGCGAAATGGACGTTCTCTACCAACTTGGCAATCTACGGTTGTTGAAGCTGACTATTCAACTTGTCTTCACTATGGAACCTGATTTGAGCGGGGAGACATGAAACGTGTCGCATTGTGAGACTTGCGGTATTCGGTCAGTATTACCGGCCACGATCCACAAAAGGAACAATCTTATGAAGGTACAATCTTTTTACAGTACTTAAGTGCATGTTGTGCATGTTAATCAATCAACGAGGGTTAGTGAACAACATAGCAACGAGCGAAACGGTTAAAGCCTTCTTCCTACCGATTATGAGGCGCTGAAAGAGCGACGCTTTAACGAAATCTGCGAAATGACTACGACTTTCATGGCGCAACGCGGGAAAGATTTTTTCTGCCACTTATCTTCTATGACAAGTGTATGTGATATAGAGGGTAGAATAGAGCAATAAAAGAGCCTGAACGTGATGCTTGTTCTGAGGCTATAAGAGAAGTAGAATTCTAATACTCGACTTTGTATACTTTGCGAGTTCTCAAACAACAGCAGGTTTTAAAGTTCTCACGCCAGTCTGTGTGAATTTAAGCAATCATCGAAAGCCTCAGTCCGACGAGCTCACGACATCACCAGCTGCGACTTTGCAGTCGCCAATCGCAGCTCTTCTTCACACCTCACGGTTAGAAACTCAATTCATTTGTCACTCTATTGCCATGCGCCTAATCCGAGAAGCTCACCGCCTCGAGTGCGAGAATCAGCGGCGCGAGTCGCGTCGTTCGCATCTTAAGAGATGGCTCGATTCGAGCCACAATCCTGACACTGTAGATCAATGTTCGGTGTATCCAAAACAACAGAGTGAGACACGCTACGCTCCATTTGGTCTCTCTATAGCTCGTCGAACCAGTGCCGAGTCACCTCTTGCCCCTAGTTTAAAGAAGTCTCAATCGCCACTTGCTGTCAAATGGACCTCGTACATCGAAGCGATTGGTTTAAAAGATACGACCGGCAAGCAGCGTCGCGTCCGATTTATGGAAAATGACACGGAGCATTATGAAGTGCCTGAGTGTACGGAACATGAAAAAGCGCAATGCCACTATTCGGCTGATGAATTAGGTGGGATGGAAGCTATATCGAAAGAGGTCGTGCATCGTGAGTCGCGCTTCGCTGGCCAACCAGAGGACACTATCCTTGAGCAAGGTTTTCTGAGCTTGCCTGCGAACACGCCGTTTTTTCAAAATCGACGGTATTATTGCCTGCTGCGTGGCCATCAACTTCAAATGTTTAGCTCCCCCACACATGCAGCCAAGAATTCGGGATTAAAGGAGCAACTCACGATTCTCAGAGTGCAGGATTGCGAGGCTCTACCCACGCATAAAAAACTTGCACTGTTTGGCCCGACGCTGCCAATGCAAATCGGCCTCATGTTTTACGTGATCAAGGCAAATGGTGAGCGCGTGATTTTTACAGCAGATACAAGAAGTTCCAAGCGGAATTGGGTGCATTCGCTGACCAGACTCACGTACGTTGGGGAGGGCGAGTGTCAGGCAACAAACCCACCGTCACTTCGAAGTCGCGCCAGCTCGGCCCCAGCTTCGTCTACGTGCATATTGTCACCAGTAGCTGAAAATGAACCGGAAGAAGAAATTGGGTACGATAAGATCCCAGCGCCCGGATCCTTTGAGCTGAACAGGAGGAACAGCTGCTCCTCTTGCTGATAAAAGCAGCTGTACAGTCTACCTTACACACGGGTACCGTGTCCCTCTAGGGTAATTTTTGTTGTTGATTAGTAATTGAAGGACACAGCGAGCCACGGGCAGCTCGACAATTTACGTCGGAAAACATATAATTGAATGAATATCTGCGTGGTTTAACTATTTTTTTGACATTTCTATAATATTTTGTAAAAAAAATTCCTCGTGCACCAACATATAATTATGTGTACTACTTGAAGTACAAAAAATTATGGAGCTCTCACGAAAATTCAATCTTTGCGACGTGATTTGATTTTCTGCGGCACTGACAATGTCGGTAAAATATGTAGGCTCGCAATACAGACGAGACCGTGCTAGCGATGACATGCATGTGAGGGAGATGATAATCGCACCCGCGTTCGTCCAATCGTCTATGGTACACTGTACCACGGCGTTATGAACTTCAAGTAGTACATACAGTATACACTGTCGTTCTAAATTTGCGACAAAAGCCCGTAATTGGTGACCGATTAGGGTTTAGGACTAAAATGCATGGTACATCTTTAATCAAATGTAATAACCGATTTGGTTTCAGGCTAGCCGCTTTAATCCACAGAGTTTTAGTCGAGCTGATCACTGGGAACGGAATCCCAGTTTGTTCCTCCCAATTTTCCCAAAGCGTATGCCACGCCACCTTAAAATCGTCGAGTGACCTATCCTCCATCTTAGAATCCGATTCACAGGTCATCAACTCGTCCATCAATTCTCTCTCTACCGGCAATATTTCCATGTCTTCTGTTTGTTCATTTTGACCAGTCCGGCGACAGACCCGCTTCGACGTTGGACTCTCTCCCCCTTCTGAGACGTGAGTTTCTTGAGAACTTGCTGATTGTTCCGAATCCTTATACTCCGAGCCAGATGGAGAACCATCTGAGATTTGCAAGTATTCTTGTTCTGATTGATTATCTAACCATACTTTATGGTACCACTGTTTGAGAATGGGCTCGGAAATTTGATATTGCTGTAAAAACCCTGTGCACGCAACTGGGTCCGATAGGTCCGCTCTCATTAAACTTTCCTGTTTTGGAAGAGACAACTTGGACACTGTATCTGCTAGGAAATGTAATAATTCACACATCCTTGGGTCTTTGGTCAGAATGATGTCGGTAATTTCACATTTCAATCCATGATGTATTGTCGGTCCATTTAATCGTTGCAATAAATCATCCATATTACCGTCCCAATCTTCGGGATCCCATGGGGAATGACTTCCATAATTCGTCATCGTGCCGTCATCACTTGAAACAATCTTTTGTGATGATCTCACTCCATCTGATACTGGAGAGTTTTGGTCTCCCGTATCGCCTTTGTCATCATCATAGTTTTCATCGTCACTATCATCATCCATATTAACATCGTCCGAGGGAACACCTCTCTTGCCAGTCAATAAAGCTGAATAGTGTTGACCGCTATATTCCAAAATTAGCGGCCGTTTTCCGTCGTTATATTCTGTGTCTTCCTCTCCATAAAATGTACGCATTCTTTCGTAAAAAACACCGACTGTTATCGGATACTCACCACTTATTTGGTAACGTTTCGCCCGAATTGTCCTTGTTTCTGGCGTGAAATAATTGAGCCCTGGTGGTTTAGCTCCAGGCGGCTGACTGATTACGTAGATGTCTCTTTGAAGCATGGTGCTGATGGACATCAACGTATCGTTACTTCCCCACGATGATCTCGGGATTGTATCGGTTTCTTTGGAACTACTCTTCGCAAAGTCAGCTAGATACTCCTGGAATCTTTTCTTAGATTCCTTAGGTGATATCCGAGAGTACCCACGCCCCAATTCAATTAAAGTCATCTTACGCCCTTCCGGTGAAAACGTTACATCAAAATTCATTAAAATTCTCGCCAGACATCCTTCTTTAAGTTGTTTCGTCATTGATTCCAATAGGTCCACGTTATCCTTTAATTTTTCTGAGCACGTCAGAGCTTGACACACAGCATATAGTTGGCAATTACCTATAGCTGGTGTCGACGTGGGCTTGAGGCCTAGTAAATTTACTACGTTTTCGATCGACGATAATTCCGATTGTGACACGTCACTAACTCTTACAGGTTTGAGAGGACGAATCGGCCCTTCCTCACCGTCCGTTGTTTTCATCACTTCTGAAAGATATGTCTTAGCTCTTCCTTCCAGCATGAGTAGGGCACTAGCTTTCTTCTGAAGAATTAACGCCTTTCTCCCGCTCGATCTTCTCTTCCTGTTTGTCCTTTTTCTTCTCCTGATTGGTCCGCCTTTTATCCTTCGTATCCTTTGAAATTTCCACTCCGTGTTGTCCACTCATCTGTCGAGGTTGAGGAGCTTCTGATTTCTGGATTGCCGCCTTTAGACTGGACGCCATTTTTGGAGGAGGCGTCTTTTCCTCCTCTTCTCCGTATTGACTGGTGTCTCCAGCCCCTCATCCTTTCTTCCTTGAGACTGTAACCCAGTCCGAATTCACCTGCTGCCTCTGTGTTCTTTCATGACCTTCGAATGGTACCGTTTGGGTCTCGTTCACATCACTCATCTCCGCACCTTTCCTTGGTGTCACTTGATGTACAGTTCGTGTGTTTACT
>MIQA02014194.1:0-11210 GCA_001887855.2 Sclerospora graminicola | reverse complement strand
GCTTTACTAAGTGATTTTGAACGTGATCGGGTGAGACGAAACTGTGGTGAAGCGATCTGACAGAAAATGTTGAGAATAAGGTGGACCACACATGTCCGTTGAATGGTGACGATGGGAACACCCATCAAGATGGGATAGTTGATGGGTGGGACAGGCTGATCTTGTATACGATGAAAGGTGGTTGACAACGGGCTTTCGTAATGTGAGGGATAAGCCAAGTACCGTTACTAGCCCGGTCCCGTATATTAATGGAACGGCGATAATCACGATCCGATCAGGATATCGCATATTAAGTGGAGTTCACAGGACGTGATCGACTGAGACAAACTGGGGATATAGCAGCAATGGCGAAGTGAACGGTTATCACGATGAATTATGAACAGTACAGATGTTGAAGTTGGATGTGATATGAAGTTCCGGCCCGATCGGCCGAGCCACCTAACTCTGCCCCAGGATACGAAGATCAGGTACAGAATAGAACGGGGTATGTGGAGTGGCGAGTCATGCGAGTATTACCAAGCTAAGGCAAGCAATGAGAGTTGATGGGTCTATCCGGAATTGATGCAAGATGGTCTGATCAGGCCCAACCTCACGAGAAATGCTGAGTCGGTGCGATCTTGGTACCCCGACAGGTGATGAAGGTCAAGAACATGGTCGGGTGAACAGGCAAAGTCGATGTGATGGTAACTCTGAGGTGTTTCGAGGTGATCTGGGGCTGATCGCCCTGATTACAGCCCGATCGCTCTGCAGATCGCTGTGCTGATCATGATCTGAACCGATCGGCCACAAACCGGCTTCCAGATGTGAAGAGGGATGGAATTTTCAACCATAGAGTTTGACCATAATCGGGTCAGAAGTGGTACGGATCAGTTTGAAGGTGCAACAAAGATGGGTAAGGTGGTATCACGCAACCGTGCGACGAAGCGAACAGGATCGAAGTATGAGGCAGGCACATGAGTTGGTGTATGGTACACTAGGTATAGGACATTGCATATATAATAACAGGTTTTGATTTACCCCCTAAGCAAAGAGTCGCTCCGCCACGTGTCGCGGTCATTGGGAGCACAGGGTTAACTAGTCCCCTCTTGCTCAACTTAATTCCCGGTTAAGACGCGCTTAGACGCCTTTTGGCTTACCGGAAGACCACCGACGGGTTTTGTTTAGGTTATCAAACCTCACCCCCCACGCGCACGTGTTTGGAACACGTTTTTAATATTGGAAAGGTTTTGTGGAGATAACGTTTGTGGATTACTGTGGAAGATCGTGGTTTGATCGCGTTTTTCTTGGTTTCTCGTTGTCTCTCGTTCTTATTGGCTGGCCTGATCGGACGAAGTTTCCCGATCAGTGCCTAGATACTGAAGTTAAGTATCGACCCTGACTCGTTTTCCGGTGAAGATTTTCACCCGAGGACACCCCCGTCTCAAGAAGGTAATCCCCTCCGACCTGATCAAGATCATCGTTTTCGTCACTGAGTCCACCTGAGTGACCCCGATCAAGGGGTACACAAGGTGAGATGAAGTTAAGTATGGATTCTATCGCACATGATGACCGGTCGGATGACCGGGAGGATCGGATCAGTCACCATAATGGTGATTCATCCGATTCTGATGGCGATCAGGATCAACGGAGTACCCCCTCCGATAGTTGGTCGTCCGGGCCAGTGGGTATCCGGATTCCACCCAAGACTTCCGTCCTGGATTTGGAAATCGGCTCCACCACAATGGTGCGCGTGCCCGGATCACTTGGTGACTCAGGATATCACCGTGATTCCTTTGATGATGAAAAAGATGTGAAAATCAAAGTGGAGGAAACTTTTTCGGGTGTATTGGAGGAAGGCGTATCGCTTCCAATGCTGTCCAAACCTAAAGGAAGCGATGGTCGACCTGGTCTGGTGGAGTGCCAGGTCGAAGTTAATGATGAAACAACTCCCCACATGGCCCCGATCGGGGCCGATCTGGGTTATAGTAAAATTAACTATAACCCAGGAAAGGAGCGAGGTGCTAACCTCGATCCTATGCACAAGAAGAAAATGGAAAAAGAAAGAAAAAACATGGAGGCGGATCAATGGGATCCACCTAAAAAATATGTGAAACCGAAACCGAAGATCTTCGAAGAAGATGGAGAGAAGACCGAACCAGCTGAGAAGACCACTGTTCAAGATGTAGAACGATTGTTCTATCTTCGAGAGTTTCACAAGCTTCTAGCTATCAACAGAGTGATGAAGATCATAAAACCCAAGATCATCGGGAAGCTTGAAGGTCGGGCGACCAGGCCGGTTATCACAGGCAGTCAACTTGACCTGATCAGGAACCTCTTGGCGCAGATCGACGAAGTTGGTTTCACTACTGGTGCGTTCGACGCGAATATGCTGTTCGATCTAGACCAAGGGACGATCAGAGAAGCTATGACAACTCTGTATGATCACCTTGCCTCGCTACTCGGGGCGAACCCCGTGGTCCAGTCGCCGATCGCGGATCCTTCACACCGATCGCAGTTGGTTGAATATCCTATGGATATTGAGTCAATATATCAATCGTCATCACAGTCTGGAGCGGACTCTACCACTCCTCGGTTGGAGTAACTCGTATGACGTTGGGCCCGAAAGGGATCAAGCACATTGACCCCAAGATCGAGTCGCAGAGCAGGAAAAGGAAGCCGGAACCTGGTCGAGTCGGATCAGATGACAGTTTTGAAGATGCTCAAGACGTTGCACAGAACAATCCGACTCCCAACAGTAACCCTACCAACATACCAGAGGTCCCAGAGCAAATGAGAACCATGTTCGCGACTATGATGAATCGATTTGTGGGTGAACAAGTTACCTCAGTATACACCTGGGCAAGGACAACCATGGCGATCGACACCAAACATGAACCAATCCACTGCTAAACCAGTCGAGAAACCTGTGGATGTGGATATGGAATCTGTTCGATCGGCCGGAATTGTTCGATCAATATGCCAGGTTGGTCACCAAGACCGACTCCATAGATCACCTCCACGTAGTGATGTGGATATGGAATCAGATGGAGAGATCAGTCGACATTTTGATCCGGATGATTTGGATATGGAGATGCCTCGTAGGGCAAATATGGCCTCCGCGCAGGCATTTGGCAGTGATTCCGGAACGATCACTCGAGTGCGAATGTCGGCGATCTCGGAATTAAAAGATTTCACCGGCAAGGATATGGACGGTGATCAGGCGAGAGCTTGGTTGAGTCGGACTAAATCAGCCTTTTTGAAAGATAAGACACTGGAGGGTGGAAGATGTCTGATTTTCGCTGATTTGATGAAGGGTCCGGCCAAGAATTGGCTTAAACAGCTGAGCCGAGAAGTACGTCTGAAGTGGCCTCAATTGTGTGAAGAATTTGAAGAACAATATTGCAACTCAGGGGTGTCAGTCGCGAGACAGTACTACCATATGAAGAAAATATCCGATGAAACACCGATTGAATACTTACATCGGCTGAATGTTGCTGGTCTACGCGCGAAAATGCCGACCAAGGATCCACAACACCCGAATATAGCTCGCGAGCATGTCGAATACTTTATTGGCACTTTGGACAATCGTGATTTGGCTGATCAGTTAACCCTGCTCCGTATAAGCAGTTCGGAGCGATTAGAACTAACCTTGAGAACGCTGCAGCGGGCCAAAAATAGACAACCCAAGGTCGAGGTAGGATCGAACCGGTACCGGTCGAAACCACACCCGGACAAGGGCAAGGTACCAGTGGCACGACCAACCAGAGCGATTCGGATGATCACGAAAGAATCGGACGGTTCCAGTTCGGAAGAAGAAAGTGGTCAATCAAGTTTAAGCTCGGACGAGGAGCAGTATCGTCATATCTTTACGACTGAACCGGTATTCCGTCCGAGATCATCGATTAATGGCATGGATGGACGAAAATCAGGTGGGGCTCAACCTGATCAGGATCGATCTCGGAAGAAATGCGTGCATTGTGGGTCGACCAAACATGGAGATCGTGATTGTTGGAAAAGAATTACGTGTGGAAAATGTGATCGTAAAGGTCACCCTTCTGATCACTGTTTTTTCGTGTGCAAGACCTGTGGGAAGCTCCATGACGCCGGTGCCTGCCCTATCGAAGAATTCTTTAATCTGATGCGCAAGTGGTATGTGCCGACTAAACATGCTGGTATGCTCCCACCAGATGTCGAGAAGATGTTAAACTAGATCGCTCGCCAGGTTGGAATCTGGTTCGAGCCGAGCGATCTACGTTCTGCATCTATGCATATGTCGGTAGCGGAAATAAGTTTGAGGAAAAGGAGATAACCGACAATACATGTTCTAATTCAAATTGCATCGATCGATGTCCGATTCACAGTCTCAGAGTGGATGAATATTCCCGATCGGACGTGATCATGGAGTTGGATCTACTGCCCGGTGAATCTCGAGGATACTGGAAGTATCACTCTCCCGACAAGTGGTTTAAACAAGCAAAAGATAATGGGAAGATTAACAACGAAAACGCCACTATTCTAATTGACTCTGTAGCAGAAGTCTCGATCATCGACTCCGCCTTTGCTCGTAAGGTGGGATATCGTATAGACAGTACCCAGAGGCAAGAATGTGTTGGGATCGGCGAAAGTGCGTACATGACGGAAGGGCGATCACGTGTTAAAATCACTTTGGCAGGTTCCCTGGTCTACTATTTCAACGCTTGGGTTGGCCGGTTAGCTGGTCAAGGCGCGATATTGGGAATGGATTTCATGGTACCAGCCGGTATACGGCTCGACCTGTCTCATGGAACCCTGACTCTGCCGGATGAGGTGCAGATTCAGTTATCCGGCCGACACCCTTTATATGGTACTCATGTGCGGATGCTCAAAATGGGTCAGTACGAAAACATCGAGGTAGCCCGATCAGTTGACGTGACGATTCGGCCGAGCGATCGGCAACAGAAATTGTGGCTAACCCGTGGTGAACGATGGGTACCAACGTTCGTAAAGGGTGTCGGCAGATCAAGTTACATCAGGATTACAAACATATCTGATCAGCCGCTAATCGTTCACGAAGACATGATCCTAGGGGTGTGGTTACCCGAAGGGAAAGTACCTCGACAGATTGGGTATGTCTCAGTGGGATCACGAAGATATATTGAATGGCAAAATCTGGCTTATCAAGCCACCAGACCTGATCAGTGAAGAAGACCTAGCAGATGAAGATACCTCACCTTTGGTGGAGAAGCCGGAATATGCTATTCCGACTAAGCTGTTGATCAGAAGACCGTCGGTCGAAGCGACAGGGGAACGCCGGGTCAAAAAAGGTCCACAAGTTTTGAGTATTATTAGACCCGGTTCATCGAAAGCAGCAGGTCCAGAGAGCGAAAATGATGGTGATGAGTTCAGAAACGATCCTGAGGAGAAAAAGGATGATGAACCCTGCCGAAGTCGTTAAAGATGAAGGCGAACCGGAAGTAGATCACCAGTTGGATGACTCACAAGGGGCGGCCCAAGATAATGCCGAACCGGAGAAAGTAGATCCGGTAGACAAACAAGTGTGTATACATGAAGGTGGTGATCAGTACATTGAAGGTATCGAGAAGCAGATGGCAGTTTTGCCGGAAGTATCGCCCAATATGCCAGAAGTCACCATGGAGGATCTACAGGTCGGTGATCCCGAAGTGAACACTCCCGAGCAGATCGATCAGCTAAAGAAGATCATCTGGAAAAGGCGCCATTTATTGATTGGGAAGGGTAACGCCCTACCCCCAGCTGCTTACGGAGCTGTTTGTGATATAGACGTTGGAAATGCGAGACCGATCGCTCAACGTTGTCGCAAAGTCGCGCCACAATACCGGGAAAAGTTATCCGATTTGATCAAGGGCTTGTTGAGTACAAAAATCATCCGACCTTCAACATCGCAGTGGGCATCACCGATTGTGATTGTGATAAAAAAGAACGGGGTCGATATTCGACTTTGTATCGACTATAGAATGGTGAATCGCCTCACGAAGTTGATGGTCTACCCGATGCCCCTGATCAATGATTTACTGGAAGATCTGGATAAGGTTTTCCTCGCTTGATATGGCTAGTGGTTTCTGGGTGGTTTCGATGACTGATCGTGCTCGAAAGATTTCGGCTTTCGTAACACCTTTCGGCCTTCTCGAATGGAACCGGATGCCGTTCGGTTCACAGATCTATCAGAGATTGATTGACAATGCTCTCTATGGATATTTCCAGATCAGTGCTGATCGAGAAGCCACCAATTTACATGATGTGTTTATGGAGGGTGAACCAGACCAAGATCAGATACGATCAGTTTTGAAAAGGCGATCATATATAGATGACATCTTGGTTACGGCAACGTCAAGGGATATGCTATGTGATAAGGTCGAACGACTCCTTGACACTTGCGAACGCTGAAATTTATCGATCAGCGTAGTCAAGAGCTTTTGGGGTCAACCCAAGGTCGCCTACCTTGACGATAACGTGTCGATTCAAGACCTGGAAGCAAACCCGGAAGATTTGGGCGCTCTCAGTAACCTGCCTTTTCCCCGATCACTGAAGGCTATGCAGTCTTTTCTCGGATCCCTGAATTATTATAACCGGTTTATCGAAGACTTCTCGATATATGCTGCTATATTATATGAATTGAAGGAAGTGGATTATCATGGGCTACGAGAACGCAATCGAGTGGGAAAGTCACTAAGTGAGACTGGTCGCGAAACCAAAGTTAACGAATCAAATCTCAAGACTGGATCACTGATCGATCGAACTGTGCCAGTGTCAGAGGACCATATGGAACGAGCTATGGTAGCTTTCAGTATGCTGAAGGCGAAGATGATTTCGACTCCGATACTGAAGCATTTCGATCCGGAGAAGATTCCCGTGGTGATTCTATACGCCAGTAAATGGGCAATATCGGCCGCACTGGTCCAAGATCACGACGGAGTATATTGCCCAGTGACGTTTACAAGCCGGACGTTAAAGCCGAACGAGGTCAACTACGGCATTGTGGATAAAGAAGTGCTGGCACTATTACGCATATTGGATGTCTGTTACTCTATGCTGGTGACTAGATCGATCAAGGTATTGTCTAGGCGATCTACTCTAGCTTGGTTATTGTCAGCGAACGGGTTAGACGGAAGACTGGGGCGATGGGCAGCGCTGTTATCTCAGTGGACCTTGGAGATCATCAAATGCACCAAGGGTGAAGAAGAAATTCTCGGTACGCTAGCAGCCAGTATCACACCCCGATCAGAAGTCGATGAAGCCCTGGTCGAGGTCGCGCCTAGGAAACAACCAAGAGAATCAATCATTATACCCCCACCGATGGTCGGCTCGGAGGAGAATCTGATCGTTGTAAGTTTCGACGGATCAGCGAGCGTGAAGAAAGGCGTAGGGGCGTATAGCGCGTTGTTGTGGAAATTGCCGGAATGGACTGTCATATCTGCTGGTTCAGACTATACCCCGGGCATCACAGTCAATGAAGCCAAATATCGTGGTCTGCTGCTAGGTTTAGACCTCCTGCAAGAGCAAAAGATTGGAAGAGTAATCATATGTGGAGATTCAAATCTGGTGATTCGGCAGATCACTGGAGAAATCGATTGCAAGGCTCCGCGTTTGAAGTTGTTGAATGATCGTGTTATGAAAGCTCTACGTGGATGGCCAAGTCATGACCTCTTACATGTGAAACGCGATTGGAACCGGACTACGGATCACCTAGCCACGATGGTCATGCGTGATCAGACTGGATTAATGATTACCAATAAAGCACTGCTGGAAAAATTGATCTAGATCAATAGGTTGCCCGAGATGATTCATGCGGAAGATAAACAGGAAGCAGCCCAGGTCTCGATCACGACGAGATCACGAGCTAGATCAACCCCTAGTACGCCACTCTCTCGAGAAAGCCTAACAGACGAAATAGTACAGGAGATGCGGATTGAAAGAATTCTCAAGGCACAAGACGAAGAAAAATGGATCGTTGATTTGAAGGCTTTTTCAAGACGAAGAAAAATGGATCGTTGATTTGAAGGCTTTTCTGAGACTTGGAAAAATTGAGCCAGAATGAAGCAAACGATTGTGTTAAGGACGCGTATAGCTATGAGATTGACGAAAACGATTTGTTGTTTTACTATGCCCAAGCTGATCAGGCCGACGCAGATCTGGGCCGATCAGCGAGACTTGTGATTCTGGAGACCTTACAAGCAGATATCTTGCATCATTATCACGTCAGTTTAGAGGGAGGTCACCAGGGTGTGGGTCGGACATATCACAGGATTCGCAAACATTTTCACTGGAGAGGTTTATATCGAAGTGTCCAAAAGTTTGTCGGAACGTGTACAGATTGCGAAACTGGGAAGGGCATGCCGAATATCCGAGGTAGATCACCCGGGAACATCCAGGCGACTTACCCTTTCCAAGTGATAGCGATGAATCACATACCTTCCTTGTCGAAATCATTCAAAGGCAATACAGAACTGCTGATTTGGACTAATCTGTTCACGGGATTGGTGATCGCGAAAGCGGGATCTTCCCGAGCAGCCCAACAAGTCGCCTGCAGTTATGAGGAATGTGTCTTTAGGCGGTTTGGAGCAAGTGAGGTGATCAGGCACGATCGGGAACCAGGTTTCATGGCTGAAGTTTTTTTTATCATTTAATCAGATGCTTGGTCAGAAACAAAGCGCGACCATGGCCTACCGTCCGCAGGCGAACGGCAAGGCCGAGCGTATGGTGCAGACGCTAACCAGAGCTATTAAGATGTATGTCGCGGATTCGGCTCAACAAGATTGGGATGAGTATGCAGAGAGACTGGTGTTTGCGTTGAATTCTTCTTTCGATCGGATCAGGGGAGATACTCCGTTTTACTTGGCGTATGGTTGGGACCCCCGATCTACCATCGAGTCGGTGATTCCCGTCGGATGTACCCGAGGTCGAGATCGCGAAGCTCGTCGATGGCGTATGGGACTCCAGCGCCATTACCAGCATGCGCGGGAACAAGTGAATGAACGACTGCGGAGGGCGATCCAAGAGAGAGCTGAAAGAATAATGATCAAGCCGATTCGCATAATATCGAACCGGGAACAAGGGTCTGGCTTTACTTGGATCGCGTGAAAGAAGAATACGCCAGGAAGTTAGCGCATTTGTTGCATGGACCATTCCGTGTATCCGAATTGATCGGCGATCATGCTGCCCGATTAATTACGGCTGGTACCGATTATGGAGTTTTCCCGATCGTCCACTTGTCGAAGCTGAAGCTGGTCCGGGAATACCCCGATCGACCAAAAACCAGGTTGTCATCCGATGATCAGCCAAGGTTTGACTTCGACGAAGCTCTCTTGCCCGAAGACAGTTGGGAAAGAACGCTGGATCAAAATGAATTTGAAGTGGAACAGATTTTGGATGCCCGATCAGGCAAGAGAACCCAATTTGATCGAAGCCATCGTGATTACTTGGTTCAGTGGAAATGTTACGACGATCCAGCGTGGGTAGATGAATGGGATCTGAACTGTGGAGCTTTACTAAGGGAGTTTGAACGTGATCGGGTAAGACGAAACCGATTTGGAGTTATGCAAACTCACGAAGAAGGCAACCAGGAGTCTCAATAGTCTAAGTTGACATATTGTGATGGATCAGCCAATGGTAATGGTCAAACAAGTGGATATCAAATTGATTGAGCTGGTTTAGAGTCAATGGATATATATACATACAATTCACGAAACTACATTCGCATGCATATGAACGATCGACATACAAGATGAAGATAGTGCTGGAACCTGGACATGAAGTGTGGATATGGAACATGAAAGTTATCAGAAAGCTGTCGTGATATATTAATGATTAAGAAGAGAACTAAACGAAAGCTGGTTATCACGATAATTACGGGCCATACTTCGCGCGCAGACGGGAGATCTTGAGCGCCAGATATTCCATGGAGCTTGATCGGTATTGGTTCCGCCAAGGCTCTTGACAATCAGCAAAGTCCAATGCATCGCGCAACGTGCCGATCGGAGTCCGGTGCCCATGACCGGGATACCACTCCCCGCCGTCGGCCTTGATGCCTCGCATTTCCGCCCGGCGAACAGGCAGATGCAGCACGGCAGGAAACAAGAAAACATCCAAGTCGCATTCGCCGCGCTGGATCCCATCGACCACATAGTCGCAGATCACGGCCAAGCAGCTCCGGCTTTGGTGCGTCGGCGCTTGCGAGCATGATAATAATGCTCAAGCCACGCGTTCTTACGCATCGTCGCTGTGATCGGGAAATAGTGAGTTGCCTTCCATATCGCCTGAACATGTTCCTGATAATACAAGGTCAGGTGTCCCTGCAAATCAACAAACCAGGGGCAATCAGGAAAGTCCAACCCGGATATAGGCGTCATGAGGATATTCCAAGGCTCTGAATCGATCAAAAGTTTGATGGCCCCAGGTGTCAGCACATCAGATTGCCATTGCGTGTCCTTGGGCGCTGGCGACCTGATCGGGAAAATCTACCCTGGTGGACGGGACCACAAGCGAGGGACGAATTTGCGTCTCACCAAAAGAACCAGGGGCGTTAAATCCCATACCTGATCGGCACTCCAGGGTCGTCGGGTCGTCATAGGAGCCTTCGACGGTTTGCCCTGCATAACGACGTATAGGTCCATGAACCTCTCATTCGGATCATAACTATAGTCGTCTTGCTCGATCGCCGATTTGTCCGCTGGAATGAAGACGCCAGTGAAGTTGGGCGGTCGGGTGGTCAGCGTCGTACCGGCGGACGTAGGAGCGCTAGAGGCAGCCGGAGCCGGTCGCTTGTCTTCTAGATCATCTTCGTCATCGCCGCCGGAGTCAAGCAAAGCGACGGCCCGGATCAGCGAAGTTGAGCCCGTCGAGGCCGCCACCGGAATTCGACAATCAGCGCTGCGTGATCGGGCCAAAGCAGTTAGCGTCCTTTCATTCAAATCTGTCGACTCGTCGTCGGGGTCAGCAACGAGACGAGAGCGCTTGGCAGGAACCATCTTCTTTTTCGATGGGCTTGCCCGTTTACGCTTCGCTGAACTCAAGATCGATGAGACCGATCTCGAGGCTAGCGGCGAACGGGATGGAGTGGACGCAGAACCGCTGCAGTGGTGATCACTGGCTGATCAGCATCATGGATCGGCGAAGAAGCGACGGAGAAGGTGGGCGATGGTGGGGCAGATCCAAGAGGCTTATACGACGGTGTACCAGACGGAGCAAGAGAGCTGATCAGCTCAGGGAATCCCTGC
>MIQA02014162.1:0-10960 GCA_001887855.2 Sclerospora graminicola | reverse complement strand
TATATATCTCTCTCATTGGGTGAACTATTATATTTTCTAGCAGATACAGTGTCCAAGTTATCTCTACCAGAACAAGAAAGTTTAATGCGGGCTGATCTCTCTGACCCAGCTACGTGCACAGGGTTTTTATAGAAATATCAAATTTCTGAACCAATTCTAAAACAGTGGCCTGATCAGACGAACTTTCCTGATCAGTGCCTAGATACTGATTAAGTATCGACCCCAACCCGTTCTCCGGTGAAGATTTCCACCCGAGGACACCCCCCGTCTCGAGAAGGTCATCCCCTCCGACCTGATCAAGATCATCGTTTTCGTCACCGAGTCCACCTAAGTGAGTGTAACCACCCCCGATCAACGGGTACACAAGGTGAGATGAAGATAAACATAGATCCTGACGCGCATGAAGACCGGCCAGATGACCGGGAGGATCAGATCAGTCACCACAATGGTGATTCATCTGATTCTGATGCTGATCAGGATCGACGGAGTACCCCCTCCGATAGTTGGTCGTCCGGGCCAGTGGGTATCCGGATTCCACCCACGACTTCGGTCATGGATTTGGAAATCGGCTCCACCACAATGGTGCGCGTGCCCGGATCACTTGGTGACTCAGGATATCACCGTGATTCTTTTGATGATGAAAAAGATGTGAAAATCAAAGTGGAGGAAACTTTTTCGGGTGTATTGGAGGAAGGCGTATCGCCTCCGATGCTGTTCATACCTAAAGGAAGCGATGGTCGACCTGGTCCGGTGGAGTGCCAGGTCGAAATTAAAGATGAAACAACTCCCCACATGGCCCCGATCGGGGCCGATCTGGGTTATAGTAAAGTTAACTATAATCCGGGAAAGGATCGAGGTGCTGACCTCGATCCTATGCATAAGAAGAAAATGGAAAAAGAATGGGTACTGATTGATATGATCTACCTAAAAACATGGAACCAAATTGTACTGAGATCGCCGCAGACTGAACCTAGATTGGATTAAAGCAAGGGGTTAAGATGATGATCAATCACCCAAGGATGCTCTTACACCTAAGCCCGATCCCCCGGAACCAATGCAGATGATGTTGACATCCACCATGGGGCGTTCTCTGCAATAACTACGCCGACCATATCAACTTTGATCCGACCAGGGGCGATCAGGTCGGTACGCCGATCATATCAACTTTGATCTGACCAGGGGCGACCAGGTCGGCATTGACCGAGAAACGCTCTGATCAGGTCGGTATTGACCGAAAAATGGCCGATCAGCCTTTGATCAGGACGAAACACCATTGTTTGTCGATCGATTCGTCCAGTCTAAAGAAATCTGATCATTCTGACCAAAGTGTTGTCAAATGAATCCGCCCGATGATCGAGTTGATCAGGTTTTCCGACCGGGGCGACCTGGTAAACGGTCCGACCAATGATTCGGTTATGGGATCGATCGAACGATCAGGTGAAATAGTTAAGTATCCAGTATTGCCATATATCCTGCTTCTCCAACACTTTTCGTCACTACAAGATATGGCATAAAGGTACTGCTTCGGACATGCTGTGATTTCTGTGGGGATTAACGTTTCGAATATGGTATTGACTGGCTCAATCAAACAAGAACTCGAATTTTGCCATCTCAGTCTAAGTGCGGAGAGACGGATGCCAAGAATCGCGTATATTGGTGGTCGTACTGAGTTAGCACACTACAATTTGCTAGCTGTACTGGCAGCCGCTTGACATTTTGAATTGTCAGCTGCACACTGAAACTCCCGATTTTCATGGTTGCTTGCGACATGTTTGAGGAAAAGAAAGGATGGCTCAGGAGCTAGAAGATGCACCTGTAAAATTTTCGTGATCGGTGGTGAAAGTATCAATGGACTGGAAATCGAGCAACGCCAGGCTGATGCTAGGACTATGAGGACTAATGCCTTTCTTTTTAAGCGAGAGAATGTGCGAGCACGAGTTCAAGCCGGCAATTCGATACACAAGAGAGAACTTGGTGAGCAGATGGATTGATTGAAACGAAAGTTGAAATTGCTTGAAAAAGATGAAGATCTTGAAGACGGTGTCACACTGGTAGACGCATCGTCCCATAAGCCCTGGAAAATCCCCGAAAGTGGTCAGTTATGGATTGACTTTCTCTATGACCGGGAAGCTTTTGCAACAAATGATGAAGCCTTCCGTCAAGGTAAAATTTCTCAAGCTGGCTTGGAGCTCTTGATTCGCAATATCACGGATGGCGCCACCTGTAAAGCTGAACAAGACGATCTCTTCCATGTGGCCATCTATGACTCGGATATCCGACTCACTGCAGGTCAAGCTTATCAAGTCCTTGAGACTTATAAAGAAGGGCAGATTCTGGTATCTCGGACTTTAACTTTAATGCAGCGATGTCGTTTGAAAGCTCTGATGGGCAGCTCGTACTCTGTTGTGCTCGGGAATCCCACAGCTTACTATTCATTTGATCTCGCCAACCAGAAAGATCGTATCGCACTTAACAAGTTGGCTGAAGTCGCTCAAAGTGAAAAATCATTTTCCAAATATCGATCAGGTCGTGCCGATACGTCTCAACACGGAAATTGGGAAAATCGCCCTTTTTCATTGACTCCACCAGGGGACCTTCTACGCACACAAAAATTGACTGAAGACTGATTCGGTCCAACAATCGATCTTTCATGAACTCGATGAACTCATACTCTTCCATTTTTCGCCATCGTTGCTAATGTCGTAACTAGTGATCGCGTCAGCAATCTCTTGTTCATCATAATTATCAATGCCTAGCATTTTAAACGCTTCTTCAATCTCGTCGGCGTCGATTTTGCCCGACTGGTCTTCATCAATTATTCGAAACACTGCATGGAAGAAAAAGGCACTAAATTCGCCTTCTTCCACGTAACGCCGATGCTGTTGTAGGCCAGATCGAGAACTTCCAAGGTTTTATTGAAACGCAATGCTTCGCCAAACATCATGGCCCCTGCATCCGCACAAGCGTTATACGCAAGTCTTAACTCAACGAGTGTATGATTGTCACGGTTTGACTTGGCTAAAGCAATGCTGCTTTCTAAGCGCAAGTAATTCCACGATAAATCAAGATAAAGGAGCACGGTATTCACATGCAACATGCTAGTAATCGCTTCGCCACCGGTGGTAAAATTGGGTTGAACAACGTTAAGATTCTCAGCTTTGCCAATTCTGTTCCTGCTCATCCACAATCGCTTGACGGACTGGTTCTTTTCAAAGGCCGTCATAAAAGCCGCACACTCATAATCGTCGATGTCGGCATCGTCAATCTGCAGCATTTCTACAGTGCATGCTGGGGACACGAGATACGATCGCAAGGTTTGAGCACTTTGAAGTCCTATTTGATTCTGGGAAATGTCCAACCGCCGGAGGGGTAGTGTCGAACTGCTTTTGATCACTGCTCGAAGCAGCTCATCCAGTCCTTCATCACTCAAGCGATTGTCGCGCACACTTATCTCTTCGACACAGGGCAAATCATATTCCAAGCACTTGGCAAAGGCCGAGATGGACGCATCTCCTAGCGATTGAAACGAGAAATCAAAAACCTTTGTGGTTTGATTGCGAATGAGAAATGGAGCCACAACTTCAGATTTTGCAATACAAGAAGCCAAAAAGTGCGCTCGAGGAGATAATTTATCTCGTAAAGACAATTCTGGGGGACTTTGGTCGTTGAGATCCACAGACAAAAACTTGGCTGTTGATTGTGACAGCGCTTCGCTCACTTTGAGCATGTCGAGGGTCGAAGGGTATGCGGCAACAATTGAGCTCTCACTACTTAATTTACCTCGTGAAAGTGATGTGACATCAGCTTCATCATTTACTGCTTTGCTGTCAATGAACAGGTATGGTCGAGAATAAAGATGCTTGTACTGTGCGTAAAACTTCTCTTTTGCAGATTTGCCAAAGTATTCACTGGTGTGTTGGATTTCTTCTCGGGAAAATTGACGCTGACCTAGAGCTCTAAAAGTCGCGTTTTCTCCCTCCCGATCAAAATTATGACGGCAAGTATCAATTGGATTCTATAATGCAAGAATAGAGATTACAAGATTATTACGAAAGCTGTTGAGAGACCTCATTAAATATGGTAAATATTGCCGAGGATGTCGTGCTTGAGCGACTTAACAGTATTTTCGAACCTCAACGAACACTGCTAGTCGCTGGAAATGGCGGCGACCACGTTTAAGAGATTGTAGTGCATCAAAAGTGGCGTGTAATAGCATCACTTGAAACCTGGTGGCAATTTTGGCAAGCGTGAATCGTCTCCAACTCTGCGTAATCGTTTCACCGAAATTTCGGTACCAGTACTTTTAGATTTGGATGATATTACTACAACAAGTTGATCGGTAACCGAGGATTTGTTTCGCGAGCTCACACGAGACAATTAGCAGCAATGGGCTGAATGCTCTCATGGGTGTGTTCCGTACGATCAAAGCTGGGGTGATTTCGCCCACGGAGCTTAGTCTCTTGGTGCGAAAGCTAGGAGTTAAACTGTCGGTAGATGAGCAAAAGGAGATGGCAGCAGCTTTTGGTCATAAAGAAGGAGGTTCGATCGACATGAAAACGTTTTTCACTGCTCTTCGAGGACCACCACTCAGTGCTTCAAGACTGGAATTAGTGACACGAGCGTTTGCTAAAATGGATCCAACAAAGTCTCAAGCGGTTCCCATCAACGAGCTCATTAAGCACTATAACGTCAGTTTTCTACCTCAAGTACGAGACGGAAAGCAGGGTCGATGGGAAGCGATTGCTGCATTTCAAAAAGAGTGGACATGGATCAATCCAGCTATCGACAACACCATTACGTTCGACATGTTTGTGGAATATTATCATAATGTCAGTGTTTGCATAAGTAATGATACTGACTTTGCGTGATTGATGCACCAAGCTTGGCAAGTACCTGAGAAAGCAAAAGACGTCGAAATTCAGACGCCTTTGGATGAAAAGGGCAAGGACCTAGCATCATCGGCAAACGACAGCTTGACCTTGTCCGTCTCGACTCGAGCTGATGAGGTTGACGAGATTTCTTCTTCGCCACGCAAGACATGGTCCTTTTTACGTGCCCTGCTGCTTCATCCTCAACTTAAAGAAAGTAATTCACCATCGCTGGATCAGTTATGCCGTCGTTTGGGTGCCAACCGCGTTTTAGGTGATGAGAATAATGAGACAATGAACGTCAAGGCCTTCACGCACGCATTGATTACACTCGATAAGCTGTTGTCACGTCAAAAAGCCAGCAAAGTGTCGGCCATTGTCGCTACTACTTGTGCGAAAAGACCGCATGAGAACGATACGATCGTGCTTTTGTCCCTATATCGAATGTTCATGGCTCTTCCAAACGAGACGACAAATACACAAACAACGGTTGACTCCACTCGTGTAGAGCACTTTGCATCTCGAGCGCTCGAGAAGATTCGTGATCGTGTCCGAGGATTCAATGCAAGCAATTGTGGCTCACTGGTGGATTTCGAGACTCTGGAGAAGTGGTTAAAGGCATCATCGGACTCAAATGGAGACGCCGTTTACTCAAGTATGAATTCCGACGTGCTCTCTTAAAGCTTGACATCAACATTAGCTATCAGGATTTTGATTATCTCTTTGCCTATTTTGACGACCATCACCAGGCTATGAAACGTTTCTAGAAACACTCCGTCGTCCTTCAAAGATACTTTTAAAACGTACAAAGCGTCCGGAAGCTTCATCCATGGAAGACCAGCCAGTGAACAGCTCTGTCGAAAACGAAACCCAGCAGTTGGATTATTTGGCCTACCTAGTCACAGCACCACAGCCAAAACGTCGCCCAAACAAGCGCTCAACACGCAAGCCGCCGCCTGATTTTCGTCGTCGAAATCACATCCATCGGGCAATCTGGAACCACTCGAAAGACGAAGAATTAAATGGTTTCGATGGCGAGACAAACGAAAGTGATACTGCAGTTGGAAGAGCCTGCTCTCCGCGAAGATATGGCTCCAAAGCCTACCGAGCATCACGCGCTTCACTGTTAGCAATAGTGACTCTATCTGGCAGTATTATCATCAGCGACCGCAGCCTTAGTGGCTCCAATGACATCTTCGACGCCTTGCTTCAGACTGCCGTCAAGAAGTTCCGCTGTATCTATTGCGATTTATGATTTCTGTGTGGACTTTTAAGTGGTGACTTGTTGGGTGTCGGCATGGTCATGACTGTGGATTACATTTGCAATTGATATCAAGGCATTTTCGGTCTTTAATCATGACGCAGGCAATATTCAGAGTCCTCTAATCTAGCTTGGGAGTGTCGATTTAATCTGCCGATGTAGGACTTCAGGTCTGGGGCGATCCAACTGAGAATGTCGCAAGCGGATGTGCAATGAATCATGAACCAAAATCTGATCTGATCTGGAGCTGTATACGCTGGGATTAAAACTCGTCGATCTGGTTCCTGAGTTGCACGCATACTTAGAGGTTTCTTCCTAGACTTAAGCCTTCAATTGATCGCTGCATCGATCGACGGATTTCGTTTCGTTTGGAGATGATGATCAGACCCCGCTCTGAAATTGGCTCGATCGGTGACCATATCGTCATGTTCGATGGAACTTGAGACATTTATCACGTGTATTGTCCTGGGTGGATAGGCCGGCCGTCCTGAAACAATATGTCTTTGGCGAGCATCAAAGACACCCGGCCACTTCATGCAGGTTTATATGTTGCCTTCCATGGTCAGAGGCCAGCTCATTCACCAAGAGAGCAACTCGACTGTGGAAATGGTTTTACGGCAAACGATGTATGAAGACGCAATCTGCATGGGTCTTAGAGATTAGCGATATGGAAGTATGCGGATAATGAATGATCAGCAGACTTTACCAGAATGGTGACAAACGTGTTTGAACATTTCTGAAATGGAGAACCGTGCTAGGTGAGATCAGGCCGCTACCGTTGTGCGGTAACGACCAGACTCAGCGGCGGCTGTGGTAAAGCGATGTAAAAAAAATCAGCCAAGTACTGTCATTACGCCCAGTCCCAGACACCGATGGAACGAGGAAGATCACGATCGAGATCGTTATCTCAATTACTAAGTGGAGTTCCCGAGGATGTAATATGAGGTGAGCAACTGCTGACATGACGTGTCAAGGACAGCCGTCCAGCCGATCTATGAATGGTATAGTGGTTGAAGTTGATCATGACACGAAGTTACGGCCTGATCAGCTTATTATGCCCGAGCAATGAAGATTAGATGTGGAATGAAGTCGGGCATGTGGAGTGACAGGCTGTGTGAGTGATGATAACCTATGGGTTTGTTCGAAGATGACGTGGCAAGGCCTGATCAGGCCTGATCAGCCGAGATCGGTGTTATATGGTCGCCCTGACGGGGTATAAAGGTCGGAAGTATGGCTTAGCAGATGAATTGAGTCGTGATGATGATGACCCAGAGCGTTCCCGAGGTGATCAAGGGCTACCTGATCACTCAGCTGATCACTATGCCGATTGTGATCAGGGCTGATCAGCCCCAAATCTGCGCCCAGATGTAAAGGTAGATGAAGCTCTCACTCAAGCCGGCTTGGATCGGCCGATCACGGTCGATCGCGGTGCTGATCACGATCGGGATGGTGAAGATCGACATAGAGTTTGATCATGATCAGTCGAGGACCGGATCGGGATCAGTCGAAGATCAGTCAGAAAAGGGTACGAATCAGGTGGAAGATCAACGAAGAACGTTCTACGAAGATGCTGGAATAAATCAGGTTGCAAGAAGTTCAAGGTAGAAGTATGGTAAGCCACATAGGTTGGCGTAGGTTACATTTGGTACTGGATTTTTAGGTTTATAATATTAATATCAGGTTCTGTTTTCCCTCCAAGTAAAGAAGTCGTTGCGCCACTTGGCGCTACTTTTGGGAACGGGGGGCTAACAAGGCTCCCCCCGTTCATTTGTTCCCGGACGAGACGCGCATAGGCGCACTTTGGCTCGACGGAAGTCCCACGACGGGATTTACTTGGGTTAAACACCCTCACGAGGTTTTGATTTTCCCCCTAAAGCAAAGAGTCGCTCCGCCACGTGTTGCGGTCATTGGGAGCACAGGGTTGATTAGTCCCCTCTTGCTCAACTAATTCCCGGTTAAGACGCGCTTAGACGCATTTTGGCTTACCGGAAGACCCCCGACGGGTTTGTTTTAGGTGATCGAACCTCACCCTCAACGCACACGTGTTTGGAACACGTCAATAATATTGGAAAAGGTTTTGTGGAGATAACGTTTGTGGATTACTGTGGAAGATCGTGGTTTGATCGCGTTTTCTTGGTTTCGTTATATCTCTCTCTCATTGGCTGGCCTGATCAGACGAACTTTCCTGATCAGTGCCTAGATACTGATTAAGTATCGACCCCAACCCGTTCTCCGGTGAAGATTTCCACCCGAGGACACCCCCGTCTCGAGAAGGTCATCCCCTCCGACCTGATCAAGATCATCGTTTTCGTCACCGAGTCCACCTAAGTGAGTGTAACCACCCCGATCAACGGGTACACAAGGTGAGATGAAGATAAACATAGATCCTGACGCGCATGAAGACCGGCCAGATGACCGGGAGGATCAGATCAGTCACCACAATGGTGATTCATCTGATTCTGATGCTGATTAGGATCGACGGAGTACCCCCTCCGATAGTTGGTCGTCCGGGCCAGTGGGTATCCGGATTCCACCCAAGACTTCGGTCATGGATTTGGAAATCGGCTCCACCACACGATCCACCAAGAAACGGCTAATATAGTGAACGATTGCGAAGTAAATGCGAAGGAAGCAAGAAACGAAGAAGGTGTGGTCGAACGAAGTGCTACGGAATCAGATGGAAGGATGGTGACGAGAGGAATGTCACTAGATCAGGTTAACCTTCTTTTTTGCGATGATCCGAAGGGATACAGAGAGGTGATGAACAGCAAGGAAGCGAAACCTTGGGTAAAAGCGATGGCCGAAGAAATACATGCGCTCGAACAAAACGGAACTTGGAGAATCGTGAAAAAAGGGCCTGGTGTGAGGCCATTTAACTCGAAATGGGTGTTCAAAACGAAGTTGGATCGCGATGGCAATATTGAACGCTATAAAGCCCGGTTGGTTGCCTGCGGAAATGAACAGGTATACGGAACAAACTACTACAAAATTTTCTCTGCGGTGATGGACATAATGACAAGCAGAATAATCTTAGCAATGTCGGTAATTTAGGAAGTAACCGCGAGGCACGGCGACGTGCCGAACGCCTACATGAAAGCGCCTACGGAGAAAGATATCAACATTTATCTCGAAATACCAGTGGGAATGAAAATTTCGCAACAAATCCTTGATGAGAAAGAAGCTAAAAGACAGAAGGAGCGGCTGCTCAAGTTGGAAAAGAGTCTTTACGGTTTGAAGCAGGCGGGGCGGCTCTGGAACAAATTATTGCACGAATCCATATCGAAACATGGATACGCACAGTGCCTGACGGATTCGTGCCTGTAGGTGAAACGAGATAATAAAGGGCTCACTCTGGTCGGGGTATACGTGGATGATTTGCTAATTACGGCGACAAATGACTCTCGAGTGGAAGCATTTTTCGATAAACTTAGTGAACCACAATTGAAAAATTTAGGTCCGGTCTCGAAGTTTTTCGGGATAAGGGTCGATTATGACTCGAGTGGATGCAAACTCGATCAAAAACAAAATATTGATGAATTGATCGCCAAGATGGGCCTGGAAGATTGCAACTCTGTGCGTGCACCAACTGATGAAACTGAAGACGTAGGACACGAAGACCAGACATTGTTGTTAAACTCGGGACCTGAACCGACTATTGCAGATTTTCAGTCCTTAGCCGGGAGCTTATTGTGGATCGCGCGATGCATCAGGCCGGACATCATGTTCGCGGTGCATCGCATGACCCGTGTCACTATCGCGCTTACAGTGCATCACTGGAAGCTAGCTTAGAGGGTGGTGAAATACCTTAAGGGAACTGCTGATTTGAAATTCGCTATAGAAAAGGACACTGCGGTTGAAAAAGGCTTGTTTTCGCTGACGTGCTACAGCGATGCCGACTACACAGGGGACAAGGTTGATTGAAAATCCGTTACGAAAGGATTATTAAAGCTGAATGGAATGATAATTGCTCGGATATGTAAAAAGCAAGGTGGAATTTTGCTATCAACTATGGGAGCCGAATTCACTGCAAGTTCGATGGTAATCCAAGAGGTTTTGGGAATTAAGGAGTTGCTCAATGAGATAGGACTAAAGGGAAGGCGCCTAAGGATTTGTTTATGGATAACCAAGCGGCAATTAAGCAATTGCAGAACGAAGAAAGCAGTGCACGAGCGAAGCATATCGACATCCGTTTGAAGTTTGTGGAAGTTTTCGTGAAAGACGGCACTATCAAAGCAACTTATCGAAACGAAAAAGATGCAAGCAGATTTATTAACGAAGGGGCTAAGCGCAGCGAAGCTACTTGTGCTGCGTAACATGGTTGGATTCGTTCCATAGGTAGCGGATGCGCACCGAGAAGGAGTGTTGGAAGTTGAAGTTGTCGACTGAAGTGTGAGTTGTGTTTCTAATTTAAACATTTCTATTACACCTTAGAAATAGGTACATTTATAACAAACACGCTAAAGCGGGCAGTTGCGAAACTACTTTGGCGATGCACGATCGCATAAGAATCAAGGGTAGTGCATGATAATATATATTAGTTTTACTTCTACCTTCGTCTGTTCTAGTGCGCTCGTACCTTTTGTTACTTTGCGGAATAAATTAGCCCCGTTTAAACCTCGAATGCCGACCTGAAACTCGGCATTCGGCTTGAAAAGGGGAAATCGCTTATCGGTACCCTAAATTAACCATCAATTACTAATCAGTACCTTGTTCACATAATTAATGCTAATCGGTACCCAGACCCGCTCTTTTTGTCATCAGCCTTGCTAATCGGTACCCTTCAAAAATGAGCGAAGAACAAATGCTGGTTCTAATAACTGAACGACGCAAA
>MIQA02014160.1:9292-57302 GCA_001887855.2 Sclerospora graminicola | reverse complement strand
TAGTCTGGCTCAAGGCGGCCAAATTTGAAGCGAATCGATTACTTCACCTATTCAACGACTTGCCAATCACGCACCATATTTTGGAACTCCTACATGCAGAATTAGTGATGGAGATTATAAAGAAGTGACGGGAATGTGGTGAAGCGATCGGAAAATATTGGGACTGAAGTGGACCACACATGGCGTTGATTGGTGACGATGGAACACCCAGCAACATATGACGGTTGATGGGTGGGAAAAGGTTGATCCTGATTAAGAAGAAAAGGTGGTGGCCAACGGATATTCACGACGTGGAGAAATCAGCCAAGTATGGTCGTTAAGCCCAGTCCCAGGCACTGGCGGAATGATGGAGATCACGATCACGATCGGTATTACAGTCACTAAGTGGAGTTCACGTGGATGAAATAAGAAAGAGTGACTGGTAACATGACGTATCAAGGGCAGGTGACCAGCCGTTTTTTGATTGGTATAATGGTTGAAGCTGACTATGATACGAAGCTACGGCCTGATCGGTCTGCCATGCCCGAGCAATGAAGATCAGATGAGAAATGAAGATCGGGCATGTGGAGTGACAGGTTGTGTGAGTGATGTGAACTTTTGGTTGGTCCGAAGATGACGTGGCAAGGCCTGATCAGGCCTGATCAGGCCTGATCAGCCGAGATCGGTGTTATATGGTTGTCCTGACGGGGTATAAAGATCGGAAGCGTGGTTTGGAAGATGAATTGAGTTGTGATGATGATGACCCAGAGCGTTCCCGAGGTGATCAAGGGCTGATCAGCCTGATCACCACCTGATCACTTGGTCGATCACTATGGTGATCGTGATCAGGGCTGATCAGCCCCTGATCAGCGTTGATATGCAAGGGCAAGTAAGTTCTCGGTTTAGTAGGACTATATACGAAGTGAACAAGTGCTGAAGAGCAGGTCGCAAGTGTTTTCGAGGTCGTTTGTTGAAGATCAGGATGGGTCGAGGATCTTTTGAAGAGTCGGGTCGTGATCAGGGCAGAAGCGGTACAGATCAGCTTGAAGGTGCAGCCAGGATGGGCAAGAGGGTGTTACGCAACCGTGCGACGAAGGAAATAGGTTCGAAGTAAAGGTCAGGCATGAGTTGATGTATGGTACACAGGTATAGGACATTGCATATATAATAACAGGTTTTGATTTTCCCCCTAAGCAAAGAGTCGCTCCGCCACGTGTTGCGGTCATTGGGAGCACAGGGTTGATAAGTCCCCTCTTGCTCAACTATTTCCCGGTTAAGACGCGCTTAGACGCATTTTGGCTTACCGGAAGACCCCCGACGGGTTTGTTTTAGGTGATCGAACCTCACCCTCAACGCGCACGTGTTTGGAACACGTTAATAATATTGGTAAAGGTTTTGTGGAGATAACGTTTGTGGATTACTGTGGAAGATCGTGGATTGATCGCGTTTTCTTGGTTTCGTTTTATCTCTCTCTCATTGGCTGGCCTGATCAGACGAACTTTCCTGATCAGTGCCTAGATACTGATTAAGTATCGACCCCAACCCGTTCTCCGGTGAAGATTTCCACCCGAGGACACCCCCCGTCTCGAGAAGGTCATCCCCTCCGACCTGATCAAGATCATCGTTTTCGTCACCGAGTCCACCTAAGTGAGTGTAATCAGCCCCGATCAACGGGTACACAAGGTGAGATGAAGTTAAACATAGATCCTGACGAGCATGAAGACCGGCCAGATGACCGGGAGGATCAGATCAGTCACCACAATGGTGATTCATCTGATTCCGATGCTGATCAGGATCGACGGAGTACCCCCTCCGATAGTTGGTCGTCCGGGCCAGTGGGTATCCGGATTCCACCCAAGACTTCGGTCATGGATTTGGAAATCGGCTCCACCACAATTGTGCGCGTGCCCGGATCACTTGGTGACTCAGGATATCACCGTGATTCCTTTGATGATGAAAAAGATGTGAAAATCAAAGTGGAGGAAACTTTTTCGGGTGTATTGGAGGAAGGCGTATCGCCTCCGATGCTGTCCATTTCTAAAGGAAGCGATGATCGACCTGGTTTGGTGGAGTGCCAGGTCGAGATTAAAGATGAAATAACTCCCCACATGGCCCCGATCGGGGCCGATCTGGGTTATAGTAAAGTTGACTATAACCCAGGAAAGGATCGAGGTGTTAACCTTGATCCTATGCATAAGAAGAAAATGGAAAAAGACAGAAAAAACATGGGGCGGATCATTGCGATCCACCTAAAAAATATGTGAAACCTAAACCGAAGATCTTCGAGGAAGACGAAGAGAAGATCGAACCAGCCGAGAAGACCACTGTTCAAGATGTGGAACGACTGTTCTATCTTCGAGAGTTTCACAAGTTCCTGGTTACCAACCAAGTGATGAAGATCATTAAGCCTAAGATCATCGGGAAGCTTGAAGGTCGAGCGACCCGGCCGGTGATCACAGGCAGTCAACTTGATCTGATCAGGAACCTCTTGGCGCAGATCGACGAGGTTGGCTTCACTACTGGTGCCTTCGACGCGAATATGCTATTCGATCTGGATCAAGAGACGATCAGAGAAACTATGACCACCCTGTATGATCATCTCGCCTCGTTACTAGGGGCGAACCCAGTGGTTCAGTCGCCGATCGCGGATCCTTCGCACCGATCACAGTTGGTTGAGTATCCTATGGATATTGAGTCGATCTATCAATCGTCATCACAATCTGGAGCGGCATCCACCGACTCCTCGGTTGGGATCACACGTATGACGTTGGGCCCGAAAGGGATCCAGCAGATCGACCCCAAGATCGAGTCGCAGAATAGGAAGAGAAAGCCGGAACCTGGCAGAGTCGGATCGGACGATAGTTTCGAGGATGCTCAGGAAGTGCCACAGGCCAATCCGACCTCCAACACTGGTCATACCAACATGCCGGAGGTCCCAGAGCAATTAAAAGCCATGTTCGCGACAATGATGAACCGATTTGCGGGTGAACAATATGGATTGCCTCAGTACACACCTGGACAAGGACAACCATGGCGATCGGCACCGAATATGAATCAGTCCGCTGAGAAATCGGTCAAGAGACCCGTGGACGTGGAGATGGAATCAGTCCGATCAGCCGGAATTGTTCGTTCGATATGCCAGGCCGATCACCAAGACCGATTTCACCGATCACCCCCACGGAGTGATGTGGACATGGAGTCAGAAGGCGAGATCAGTCAACATTTCGATCCAGATGATCTGGACATTGAGATGCCTCGTAGAGCGAATATGGCCTCCGCGCAGGCATTTGACAGTGAATCAGGAACGATCACCCGAGTGCGAATGTCTGCGATCTCGGAATTGAAAGATTTCACCGGCAAAGATATGGATGACGATCAGGCCAGGGCTTGGTTAAGCCGGACTAAGTCAGCTTTTCTGAGGGACAAGACACCGGAAGCTGAAAGATGCCTGATCTTCGCTGATCTAATGAAAGGTCCGGCCAAGAACTGGCTTAAACAGCTAAGTCGAGAAGTGCGTCTGAAGTGGCCTCGTCTGTGTGAAGAGTTTGAAGAACAATATTGCAATTCGGAGGTGTCTGTCGCTAGACAGTACTACCACATGAAGAAAAGATCCGACGAGACGCCGATCGAGTACTTACATCGGTTGAACGTTGCTGGTCTACGCGCGAAAATGCCGATCAAGGACCCACGACACCCGGACATAGCCCGTGAACATGTTGAACACTTCATTGACACTCTGGATAATCGTGATCTGGCTGATCAGCTAACCCTGCTCCGTATAAAGGATTCAGAGCAACTGGAATTGACTCTGAGGACGCTGCAGCGAGCCAAAAGTCGACAGCCCAAGGTCGAGGTAGGATCGAACCGGTACCGGTCAAAGCCACACCCTGATCAGGGCAAGATACCGGCAGCACGACCAGCCAGAGCAATTCGAATGATCACGAAGGAATCAGACAGTTCAGGTTCGGAAGAGGAAAGTGGTCAGTCAAGTCTGAGCTCGGACGAGGAACAGTACCGTCATATCTTTACGACGGAACCAGTGTATCGCCCGAGATCATCGACTAATGGCATGGATGGACGAAAATCTGGTGGTGTTCAACCTGATCAGGACCGATCTCGCAAGAAATGTGTGCATTGTGGGTCGACCAAACATGGAGATCGTGATTGTTGGAAAAGAATTACGTGTGGAAAATGTGATCGTAAAGGTCATCCTTCTGATCATTGTTTTTTCGTGTGCAAGACTTGTGGGAAGCTTCATGATGCCGGTGCCTGCCCTATTGAAGAATTTTTTAATCTGATGCGCAAGTGGTATGTGCCGACTAAACATGCTGGTATGCTTCCACCAGATGTTGAGAAGATGTTAAACTAGATCGCTCGCCAGGTTGGAATCTGGTTCGAGCCGAGCGATCTACGTTCTGCATTTATGCATATGTCGGTAGCAGAGATAAGTTTGAGGAAACGAAGATAACCGACAATGCATGTTCTAATTCGAATTGCATCGATCGATGTCCGATCTACAGTCTCAGAGTGGATGAGTATTCCCGATCGGACGTGATCATGGAGTTGGATCTACTGCCAGGTGAATCCCGAGGATACTGGAAGTATCACTCTCCCGACAAGTGGTTTAAACAGGCTAAAGCTAATGGAATGGTCAACAATGAGAAAGCCACTATTTTATTTGACTCTGGGGCGGAGGTCTCGATCATCGACTCCGCCTTTGCTCGTAAGGTGGGATGTCGTATAGACAGTACCCAGAGGCAAGAATGTGTTGGGATCGGCGAGAGTTCATATATGACGGAAGGACGATCACGTGTGAAGATCACCTTGGCAGGATCCCTGGTCTACTATTTTAATGCTTGGGTTGGCCGGTTAGCTGGTCAAGACGCGATATTGGGGATGGATTTTATGGTACCAGCCGGTATACGACTTGACCTGTCTCATGGAACCCTGACTCTGCCGGATGAAGTACAGATTCAGTTATCTGGCCGACGACCTTTGTATGACACTCATGTACGGATGTTAAAAATGGGTCAGTACGAGAACATTGGGGTGTCCCGATCAGTTGATGTCATGATTCAGTCAAGTGATCGGCAACAGAAATTGTGGCTGACCCGTGGTGAACGATGGGTACCAACGTTCGTTAAAGGTATCGGCCGATCAAGCTATATCAGGGTCACAAATATATCCGATCAGCCGCTGATCATCCTCGAAGACATGATCTTAGGGATGTGGTTACCTGAAGGGAAAGTACCCCGACAGATCGGATATGTTTCAGTGGGATCACGAAGATACATTGAATGGCAGAATCTGGCTTATCAAGCCACCACGGACATGATCAGTGACGAAGATTTAGCGGATGAAGATACATCACCTATGGTCGAGAAGCCGGAGTATTCTACGCCGACCAAGCTGCTGATCAGGAGGTCACCGATCGGAGCGACAGGGGAAAGCCGGGTCAAAGAAGGTCCACAGATATTGAGTATTATTAGGCCCGGCTCACCGAAAACAACGGATCCAGAAAGCGGAAATGACGATGAGGAGCTCAAGAACGATCATGGGAAGGAAAAGGAGGGTGAATCTGCCGAAGTCATTACGGAGGAAGGTGAACCCGAAGTAGATCATCAGTCGAGTGACTTACAAGGAGCGACTCAAGACGACACCGATCAGAAAAAGGCAGATCAGGTAGACGAACAAGTGTGTATACATGAAGGTGGTGATCAGTACATCGAAGGTATCGAGAAGCAGATGGCCGTTTTACCGGAAGTATCGCCCAATATGCCAGAAGTCACCATGGAAGATCTGCAGGTCGGTGATCCCGACGTGAACACTCCCGAGCAGATCGATCAGTTAAAGAAGATCATCTGGAAGAGGCGTCACTTACTGATGGGGAAAGGTAACGCCCTACCCCCAGCCGCATTCGGAGCTGTTTGTGATATAGACGTGGGAAATGCGAGGCCGATCGCTTAGCGTTGTCGTAAAGTTGCACCTCAATACGGGGAGAAGTTGTCCGATTTGATCAAGGGTTTGCTGAGTACAAAGATCATCCGACCATCAACATCGCAGTGGGCATCACCGATCGTGATCGTGATTAAGAAGAATGGGGTTGATATTCGATTGTGTATCGACTATAGAATGGTGAATCGCCTCACGAAGTTGATGGTCTATCCGATGCCCCTGATCAATGATTTATTAGAAGATCTGGATAAAGTTTTATGGTTTTGTTCGTTGGATATGGCTAGTGGTTTCTGGGTGGTTTCGATGACTGATCGCGCTCGAGAGATCTCGGCTTTCGTTACACCTTTTGGACTTTTTGAATGGAATCGGATGCCGTTTGGATTAAAGAATGCCCCACAGATCTACCAGAGGCTGATCGACAATGCTCTCTATGGGTATTTTCTGATCAGTGCTGATCGGGAAGTCACTGATCTACATGATGTGTTTACGGAAGGTGAGCCAGACCAGGATCAGGGCCGATCAGTGTTGGGAAGGCGATCATACATAGATGATATCTTGGTCACAGCAACATCCTGGGATATGCTATGCGATAAGGTCGAACGACTTCTGAACACCTGCGAGCGCTGGAATTTATCGATCAGTGTGGTCAAGAGTTTCTGGGGTCAACCCAAGGTCGCTTACCTCGACCATAACGTGTCGATCCAAGGTTTGGAGGCAAACCCGAAAGATCTGGCTGCTCTCAGCAATTTACCTTTTCCCCGATCGTTGAAGGCCATGCAATCCTTCCTCGGATCTCTGAATTATTATAGCAGATTTATCGAGGACTTCTCGATTTACGCCGCTATACTTTATGAATTGAAGGAAGTTGATTATCATGGGCTACGAGAACGTGATCGGGTGGGAGATCACCAATTGAGACTGATCACGAGGTTGAAGTTATTGAAACGGATCTCGAGACTGGATCACTGATTGATCGAACTATCCAGGGTCAGAGGACCATATGAATCGAGCTATGGTAGCTTTCAGTATGTTGAAGGCGAAGATGATCTCGACGCCGATACTGAAACACTTCGATCCGGAGAAGGTTCCCGTGGTGATCTTATATGCCAGTAAATGGGCAATATCGGCCGCATTGGTCCAAGATCACGATGGAGTTTATTGCCCGGTGACGTTCACAAGCCGAACATTGAAACCGAATGAAGTTAACTATGGCATTGTGGATAAGGAAGTGCTAGCGTTATTACGTGTGTTGGATGTTTGCTATTCTATGCTGGTAACTAGATCAATTAAGGTATTGTCCAAGCGATCTAGTCTGGCATGGTTATTATCCGCGAGTGGTTTAGACGGAAGACTGGGGCGATGGGCAGCGGTGTTATCTCAGTGGACTTTGGAGATCATTAAGTGCACCAAGGGCGAAGAGGAAATTCTTGGGACGCTGGCAGCCAGCATCACGCCCCGATCAGAAGTCGATGAAGCCCTGATCGAGGTCGCTCCTCGGAAGCAACCCCGTGAATCGATCACTATACCCCCACCGATCGTCGGCTCAGAAGAAGATCTGATCGTTGTAAGCTTCGACGGATCAGCGAGTGTGAAGAAAGGCGTAGGGGCGTATAGCGCGTTGCTATGAAAACTGCCAGAGTGGACTGTTATATCGGCCAGTTCAGATTATACTCCAGGTATCACGGTCAATGAGACTGAATATCGTGGTCTGCTGCTAGGTTTGGATCTCTTGCAAGAGCAAAAGATCGGAAGAGTGATTATATGCGGAGATTCAAACCTGGTCATTCGGCAGATCACTGGAGAGATCGACTGTAAAGCGCCGCGGTTAAAACTACTGAATGATCGCGTTATGAAAGCTTTACGTGGATGGCCAAGACATGATCTTTTGCATGTGAAACGTGATTGGAATCGGAGTGCAGATCACTTAGCAACTATGGCTATGCGTGATCAGGCCGGATCGATAATCACTGACCAAGCGCTGTTGGAAGAACTGGTAGAGATCAATAGGCTGCCTGAGCTGATCCGTGTGGAAAACGAAAAGGAAGCAGCCCAGATCTTGATTACGACGAGATCACGAACCAGATCACCACCCAACAGATAACCCTATCGCGAAAGCTTAACAGAAAAGATAATACAGGATTCTCAATAGTCTGGGTTACACATTGTGACAGATCAGCAAAAAATGGTCGAACAAGTGGAGATCAAGGTGGTTGAGCTGGTTCAGAGTCAATGGATGTATATATATAATGCACGAGAACTACATTTGCATACATGTGAACGATCGATATACAAGATGGAGACAATATTGGTACCTGGATATGAATTGTGGATATGGAATGTGAAAGTTATCAAGAAGTTGTCGTGATATATTGATGATTATGGAAAGAACGAAACGGAAGATGGTTATCACGACAATCACGGACCATACTTCGTGCGCAGACGAGAAACCGTAAACGCCGGATGATGCATGGGGCCTGATCGGTATTGGTTCCGCCAGGGTTCTTGGTGATCGGCAAAGATCAAGACATCACGCAACGTGCCGATCGGAGTCAGGTGCCCATAACAAGGATACCACTCCCCGCCGTCGGCCTTGATACCTCGCGCTTCCGCTCGGTGAACAGGCAAAGTCGTTGTGATGGTGGTCCAGCGAGTTTTCGAAGTGATTTCGGGCTGATCGCCCCGATCACTACCCGATCACTCGGCTGATCGCTATGCCGATGATGATCGGGGCTGATCAGCCCCAAACCGGCGTTTAGACAGCTGATCACGCTTCATGGTCAAACTTTGAACGTGACTTGTCATGTCCTGCATATCTTGATCAAGTTTGTTGCGATCTTATCGGAGAGCCGACAGCTGGCTAGCCTGATCGGCAGAATTACGTTCCAGGGTATCGATTACGACCCAGCGATCGAATAATTCGGCATTAAGCGCCCAATTGGTATCATATAGGGAGATCAACTCGGGATTTGCGCTTCGGAGTTCCAACCGTAGTCGGCAAGCTTCCATGGACCCCAACGTGAGTGGACCAGATCCTCCACTAGACGAGCGAGCTGCTCCAAGTAACTGACAGGGCGATCTGAGGAGTGGTTGAGCGGGAAGACTCCAAGATGGACGATACAAAGTCAGGATCGTTGTTGGACGGATGAGGCTGGTCGTGATCGGCGCCGAAGTCGTGATCGGGGCGAACGCGGAAGCAGTCGAGCTGGAAACGGAAGGCGAGGCAGCGATCGGGCAGGCAGCCGAAGAAGACGAAGAAGGAAGAGAAGATCAGCTCGCGTCGGCCATGGTGATCGCCAGAGAGAAAGTTTAAAAGTGAGTGAGTCGAACTGCAGTCGTTGTGCGGCTGCAGTTAGTCTCAGGGGCGGCTGTGGTGAAGCGATCGGAAAAAAATTGGGACTGAAGTGGACCACACATGGCCGTTGTTTGGTGACGATAGAACACCCATCAACATATGACGGTTGATGGGTGGGAAAAGGTTGATCACAGTAAGAGGAAAAGGTGGCGGACAACGGATATTCACGATGTGGAGAAATCAGCCAAGTACTGTCGTTAAGCCCAGTCCCAGACACTGATGGAATGATGGAGATCACGATCACGATCGTTATTACGGTTACTAAGTGGAGTTCCCGTGGATGAATATGAGAAGAGTAACTGTTGACATGACGTGTCAAAGGCAGGCGTCCAGCCGATCTATGAATGGTATAGTGGTTGAAGTTGATCATGACACGAAGTTACGGCCTGATCAGCCTGTTATGCCCGAGCAATGAAGATTAAATGTGGAATGAAGTCGGGCATGTGGAGTGACAGGTTGTGTGAGTGACGATAACCTATGGCTTGTCCGAAGATGACGTGGCAAGGCCTGATCAGGCCTGATCAGCCGAGATCGGTGTTCGTGAGTGATGATAACTTATGGTTTGTCCGAAGATGACGTGGTAAGGCCTGATCAGGCCTGATCTGTCGAGATCGGTGTTCGTGAGTGATGATAACTTATGGTTTGTCCGAAGATGACGTGGCAAGGCCTGATCGCCTGATCAGTCGAGATCGGTGTTCGTGAGTGATGATAACTTATGGTTTGTCCGAGGATGACGTGGCAAGGCCTGATCAGGCCTGATCAGTCGAGATCGGTGTTCGTGAGTGATGATAACTTATGGTTTGTCCGAGGATGACGTGGCAAGGCCTGATCAGGCCTGATCAGTCGAGATCGGTGTTCTATGGTTGTCCTGACGGGGTATAAAGGTCGGAAGTATGGCCTAGAAGATGAATTGAGTATTGATGATGATGACCCAGAGCGTTCCCGAGGTGATCAAGGGCTGATCGGCCCGATCACCACCTGATCACTCGCTTGATCACTATGCCGATCGTGATCAGGGCCGATCAGCCTCTGATCAGCGTTCAGATGCAAGGGCAAGTAAGTTCTCGGTTTGGTCGGACTATATATGAAGTGGACAAGTGCTGAAGAGCAGGTCTCAAGTGGTTTCAAGGTCGTTTGTTGAAGATCAGGATGGGTTGAAGATCTTTTGAAGAGTCGGGTCATGATCAGGGCAAAATCGGTACAGGTCAGCTTGAAGGTGCAGCCAGGATGGGCAAGAGGGTGTTACGCAACCGTGCGACGAAGTAAAAGTAAAGGTCAGGCATGAGTTGAGGTATGGTACACAGGTATAGGACATTGCATATATAATACCAGGTTTAGATTTTCCCCCTAAAGCAAAGAGTCGCTCCGCCACGTGTGCGGTCATTGGGAGCACAGGGTTGATTAGTCCCCTCTTGCTCATCTATTTCCGGTTAAGACGCGCTTAGACGCATTTTGGCTTACCGGAAGACCCCCGACGGGTTTGTTTTAGGTGATCGAACCTCACCCTCAACGCGCACGTGTTTAGAACACGTTAATAATATTGGTAAAGGTTTGTGGAGATAACTTTTGTGGATTACTGTGGAAGATCGTGGTTTGATCGCGTTTTCTTGGTTTTCGTTATATCTCTCTCTCATTGGGTGGCCTGATCAGACGAGCTTTCCTGATCAGTGCCTAGATACTGATTAAGTATCGACCCCAACCCGTTCTCCGGTGAAGATTTCCACCCGAGGACACCCCCCGTCTCGAGAAGGTCAAACCCTCCGACCTGATCAAGATCATCGTTTTCGTCACCGAGTCCACCTAAGTGAGTGTAACCACCCCCGATCAACGGGTACACAAGGTGAGATGAAGATAAACATAGATCCTGACGCGCATGAAGACCGGCCAGATGACCGGGAGGATCAGATCAGTCACCACAGTGGTGATTCATCTGATTCCGATGCTGATCAGGATCGACGGAGTACCCCCTCCGATAGTTGGTCGTCCGGGCCAGTGGGTATCCGGATTCCACCCAAGACTTCGGTCATGGATTTGGAAATCGGCTCCACCACAGTCTCCTGCAGTCATGGTGATCCAACCAAATTTTTTGGTACCACTGGTGAAGTACTGGTTCCGATATCTGGTATGTTTTCATCAGTGATGACCTAGTGACTGGATCCGAAAGATCAGCTGTGAGAATCTTTTTTTGCTCATTCAAAGAAAGACGTCCTGCTGTATCGGTGAGGAAATGCAGGATCTCACAATTCCGGGATCCTGTCTTGCGATAATCTGTTGGATTTCCCATTCTAGCCCGTGGTGAATTGTTGGCCCGGCTAGACGTTAATAATATATATATTAAAGGTCCCCCTCCCAGTCATCAGGATCCCAAGGTAACTGGCTTCCATAGGTGGTGACTTGGCTATCCGGTAAAATCACTAACATATATGCTTCTCCTACATGTCCTTCGTCATCCTTCATAATTATGTCATCTGACGCTTGCCTGCAAGCTTCCTCTCCATTTCCTGTATCCCTCGAAATCTTACATATTTCCTCCTGTAAGACCCGTTCGTCCTCGAACCCTCGTCTACACTACTGCTGTCACCCATGTCCACGTCTGGTGTCGCTGCCTTGGTATGTACTACATAGAACAAGGCCGAGTAGAATGCGTATTCGAACTTCAATATCAAAGGAAGTTTCGTTATAACTCCCGATTACCTCACTTGTTCATGGTATTCATGCAACTTTTGACCACACACCTGAAAGGAGATGGGATATTCTCCACTCATCGAATATCGTTGATTTGCAGGCCGCCTCGGTTCTGTTTGAAAGAGAATTACTCCTGGAGAAATCGCCCCATTGGTCGGGCTAATCACTAAAATATCCCTTTGCAGCAATGTGCTTATACATGAGAGAGTATCATTAACCCCATGTTGTGATTTGCACATCGTGATTTGGATTAGAGCTACTTGACGCAAATTCTGTAAAATTGCTTTTAAATTTTGTGGTGAAGCGACTTCGGAATGAATTAACGGCCGGGTATGAAATACACCTCGCCGAGGCTGCCTTCTGATTGGCGAAAATTGCTGGTCAAGAGTGCGGATGCAGGATGGCAGCTGCTCGGTGTACTCACAAGCGACGGATCGGTGCAAGGCATGGAATCAAGCTAGATGAGGGTAGACCCCCTATCCATGGATCTTGGATCGGATCTGGGCTTGATCCATATCCATATCCATGATCTACTGATCCCGAATGATCCATGATCCATATCCATGATCCGCGGATTTCCATACATCCACATAGAAAATATTGCGACCGGCAGATTATCGTAATAGTTGTTGACATAATGTTGTTTATGTCTAATTACAATAACAGCTACTAAGAAATCTAGTTATAGTGACGTTGAAAGTGCCCGAGATTCCTGTACCATTCCTTGAGACACAGAACTTTCTCTTGTTCTCCGGGGAAAGGGCACTTCTGTCCCATCTGAGAACCCGTCTGCCCTGCGAGAACCCCCACTCAGATGGGGCGCTGGTTGCCGGGATCGCAAGATAATACCGTGCCATCCGAGCTAATGTCGGGAACTGAAACTGGAGGACCTTTCACCATTCCAGCGGGTTTTGATGTTTGTGGCCTTTTTTGAAGGAGAAAAAGGGGTTGATTTCCTCCTCCAGCCGGTTACTACTCTCACCTTCCTCTGGTTCTGTTGCAGACGAAAAAAGCCTGTCCATTGGGTCCACGGCTGTGAGTCGGCTGTTGGAGGTCCGCCAAAATCTTGGTCGTCTGCATCTTCGTTTTCCACCTGGACTTTAAATTTCGTTGCTTCATTACTGAAAAGAAGTTCAATGGCTTCGGGGGCATGGCCAAGCGTCCAGAATTTTTGGGGTCATGTCGCAGAGCCCCGAAACCATTTAATATTGAATTTTGGGTCCAGAATTGTTGCAAAATAATTAGAATCTTGCTTAAATGCCTTTTTATTCACTTATTTTTCGAGTTTCTTGTGCATAGAACTTGAAACAGGCTCCAGTTGCCTTGCATCGTACTCATGAAAAATCGTTTAAACAAACAATGTTAGTGAAACAACAAATAATTGTCGTCAGATATTCAGAAGCTAAAACACTGACCTACTCCATCGACGCTTTTCCAAAGATAGGAATAAACTGGGATAACGACAGAGAGGGTCGTATACTTGTCGCCGCACACAAGCTTTGTTGCCCATTCCAGAGGCTTCAGGAATCGGCTAGCTTGCTCGGGCTTGTTCTATTCTTCATTATCCAAATGGTACTGCTCAAAATCGTTCATCGTGGCCCTCATAGGTGTAATCGCTTTACTGTTTAACAAGAGTACGAAGTTAGAACATCAAAAAAGGTACACAGGTAAAGAATTTCGGTATGCTAGTGAGGTGTTTTAGTACACCGCAATGAAGTCGCCATCTTCTCACCACAACTTGAGTGCCCTGGAAAACATTTGATACGTTGAATTCCATCTTGTGCTGACATCACCGATAACAGCAACAACGTAGGCGTTTAATTGCTGTGGTGCTTACCGGGCGGCCCAGTAGGACGTTCGACCCTAGGAAGTTGAACTCACTACTCCCCCACATCCGCCGATCTTCGCATAAGTCATCCATCCATCCAATGGATGGATGACTTACCTTAGAAAAGCTGAATGGGATGGATGGTGGATGGATGGTGAGTATAAAGAGATGGACAGCAGGGCAGATGGCAAATCAATTTCGTTTCGTGATGTACTGGTCTCTTCCCTCTTGACCAAAACAACGAACATCGAAAATCAATGGTCATGAATTAGCGTGCTGGATGGCGAGGCACCGCGCGATGCGGTGCCAGCCTCCAATTGCAAAGTAAAAATGTATTTGCACGAACCAACGAAGCAAAACCGCCATCTAATTCAGAAGGAAAAATAAAGGAAAATAGGAGTAGGAAAGGGATGGCGGGCGGGGACGTCAAAATCGTCATATACGTGAAAAGGGTGTACGAAGACAAAGAGTAACGGTAGTAGGGCCCGATCAGCGTTCAATGATATTCCAAGATTTCTGTCATCTCTGTAGTAATTAATATTAATAAATCCATGGATCTGGATCGATGGATTATACACCCGACATGGATATGGATGGGGGTCTAGATGAGGGTGTCCGGAGGCTCGGAACCAGGCCAACCAGAAGTTGGCCAGTCGGACCAGTTTTAGCTGGATAGCCGTCGATGGTAGTTATAGGGGACCAAGGGGGGGTCGGCTAAGATATGTACGTATGAAGTGCCCTGAGGAAGGCTATGCCCCTGTAGAAGCCGGACGGGACGCCGAAGGTGGACGTGTGGCCGCTAAAGATGAATCGGAGTCGGCGGCCACGTCTTGTTCAGGTCGGTCTAGCTTTTTGGTGTACGGTAAACAAAGGCTATCCAGGTTGAACGGTATATTTGGTGTACGGTACACAAAAGCTATCCACGCTGAGCTGACCGCTCTATTTCATGTAAGGCACATAACTATCCAGCCAGGTTATTTTGGGTAGGGTACACAAAAGGTTGTATTGCATCTAGGGATAAAAATCAGTATACGTTTCGCTGTCTAAGATGCAAGTCATTCATTGGTTCTCAGCAGAGGTTTAACAAGGTCCCCTCTTGCTGCTATTAGTTTACCCGGGGAAGGTTGAAAGGAACCCACCGGAAGTCCCCTGACCGGGAGTCGTCGTAACACTTATACTCAACTCAATTCGCCCGTGTTTTGAACACGGTTTATCTCTATTGGAAAGTTTGGTACCGCTTTGGCCTACTGTAGAAGATTCTGGAGTATTATTCCCATCTACACATAAAATTGGATTTACCCCTTTAATATCGATGGAGGAAACAGTTCCCGTCAACGTTTCCCTGCCACCGCAGACCTGACCGTAAATGCGGAGCACCGTATCATTATCAGCCGGAGACAACACCAGGCCCCTGACACGACACCAGGCCCCTGACCTGGTGTTGTCTCTGGCTGATATAGATACGGCGCTCCGCATTTACGGTCAGGTCTGCTGTGACAGGGGAAAGTTGACGGGCACTGTTTCCTCCATAGATAATAAAGGGATAAATCCAATTTGTTTCCACGGTACTACAAAACCTGTCAAAATTGATGTGGTCAACTATGGTATATATATCTAAAACCTACAACACTGTCAAAATTGCTGTGGTCAACTATGACATATATATCATAGTTGACCACAGCAATTATGACAGGTTTTGTAGTACCGTGGAAACAAATTGGATCTAGGGATACGGGAAGAAGCCGGCGTTCCCGTGAGTTCCACCCCGCTGGATGGCGAATCATCGTCAACCAGGGTGCCTCGACAGATGTTATCTTCATCGACTTGCAGAACTGGAAATATATCGTGAGATGGTCAGAAACGGGCAGATAAGACCTCAGGTCAGCTTGTAGTCCAGCTTAGCGAAGGTCGTCAGAAAAGTTGGGAAGAGGACTTACCGAATCGGGGCATTGGTGAAAAGGACTAAAAGACTTGTGTCAGGTGGAGTCGTGCCACAACCGTTGTGCGGCTGCGACAAAACTCAGGGGCGGCTGTGGTGGAGCGACTTCGGAATGAATTATCGACCGGGTGTGGAATACACTTTGCCGAGGCTGCCTTCTGTTTGGCGGAAATTGCTGGTCAAGAGCGCGGATACAGGATGACAGCTGCCCGGTGTGTTCATAAGCGACGGATCGGTGCAAGGCATGGAATCAAGCTAGATGAGGGTGATCCATAGGCTCGGAACCAGGTCAGCCAGAAGTTGGCCGGCCGGACCAGGTGGAGTTGGATGGCCGTCGATGGTGGTTATAGGTGGCCAAGGGGCAGATCGGCTAAAAGATGTACATGTGAAGGACCCTGAGGAAGGCTATGCCCCAGTGGGACGCTGAAGGTGGACGCGTGGCCGCTAAAGATGAATCGGAGTCGCCGGCCACGTCTTGTTCAGGTCGGTCTAGCTATTTGGTGTACGGTACACGAATGCTATCCAGCAGCACTAGTTTAGGTAACGCACATAACCATCCAGCCAGGTTTTTTGGGTAGGACACACAAAAGGTTGTTTTGGATCTAGGGATAAAAATCATTAAACGTTTCGCTTTCTAAGACGCATGTCATTCATTGGTTCACAGCAGAGGGTTAACAAGGCCCCCTCTTGCTGCTATTGGTTTACCCGGGGAATGTTGAAAGGAACCCACCGCAAATCCCCTGACATGGAGTCGTTGCAACACTTATACTCAACTCAATTCGCCCGTGTTTTGAACACAGTTTATCTCTATTGGAAAGTTTGGTAACGTTTTGGCCTACTGTAGAAGATTCTGGAGTGTCATTTGGATTCCGTATTTACACATAAGATTGGATTTACCGCTTTATTTTTTTGGTTTAGCTGGCCGATCGATTATTCTCGGTCCAGCCTTTGCGGTGTACAAATTTCAAGTATAACGCCAATCCTGCTCCCCGGTGAAGATTTCCGCCTAGGAGCAACCCTAGTCCAAACCCTCGTCCCCCTATTTTACGGACTTATAACTTTTTGCCCTAGAGTCCACCAAGAGAGTGTAGCCGCCAGTGCTGACGGGTACACAAGGTGAGCTTGACAATCATTGATCATCCAAGTCGTCACAACCAAGGTGATGGGAGTGACAAATCCAGCCGGCAGGATGCTGGCTCGGATCAAGATCTGGATGGACGGAGTCCCTTCTCCGAAAGTCAGTCATCTGGGCCCTCCCGTGGGTGCTCGCATCTCAGAAGGAATTTCTGAGAGCGACTACACCACAATTCTGTCTCGGATTCCTTGGCTGAGATTTAAGGATATCGCGCCCCAGACCAGCCAACTGTTTACAGATCCCATGAGGAAACTTAACCTCGAAATCCACCATAGACCTACTATAGCATTCTTTTTGGATGTGTGACTTGTGAATTTCCAATTGTGACCAATCCATATCTTCAAAATTGCCGGTTGCCAGTGCCTGACATACAGCATAGATCTGGCGTTTTCGAGTTGCTGGCGTCATCTCTTAACTTCAATAAGGATATGGTGTCAAAAAGTGACATGTTTCCAGCCGCTGCTTAAATTTGTTCCACTGAGGTGTCTCCTAGAGAAAATGGTCCTTTATTCGTCGCCAACCCTACGAGAAAGTGATCTAGGTTTTTCTTGACCTGTCCTTCTTGGACAAGTAAGTCAGTATTCTATTTTATACTTGCTTTTTCTGGGAAGCTCGCTTTTTTGGGGCGGAAGTGCTTACGGCGATGGGTCCCATTGTTTTGCACGGATGATACGGCTTTGGGCTGCTCCACTGTGAATTTATTCTCAGTATCGTATTTTGTGTTTGCTAGCCCCTATTTTTCTGTGGATGATCTGATTGGCAGGCGGCGGACTTCTTGTTCCAAGCTAGAATCAAATAGTTAAACTTTTGGGCCGGCACGTGGCGGTTGCGTGAGAGGTTTGCCGCTTTTCTTCGAGGACACCATTACCCAATCTCCACTCGACCCTGCGGACTGTTGTGTTGACTTTCAAGATACATCGTTCTCCTTTCTTAGCTTATCCGGGTTACCTGTCTGCTGAAGTGGATCCCCAGTCTGTGTCTTGTCTTGTTTAGTACTGGAGTCAGAGTTTGATGAGATTTCTTTCGGGGTATCTCTATTTTTTGTAGTTTCAACTAGAATTTTAGTCTTCTCGTTTTGTTGTTGTAGATGTAACTCAACTTGAGCCTTGAGTTCCTCCATACGGCGAAAGGTTGGCTCTGGAAGCTTTAATCCCTGTAGGACATGTTGGGTGACCTGAATTCAATTAGATTTGATTAATTCAGCTATTGGATTGGCGCAATTTCTCATGGGATGACCTACCTCCCCGCACCTCGATCATTGTGTACGGCCTTTCATAACGAGATGCTCAACAGTAATCATTATGTCGCACCAATAGATCCTTCATATACCGTTCAGTACTGTCGGACACGAATCGGCCTCCCCAATCAGCTCCCAAGCTGTCGACGTGTCCGAGAATGACCCACTTTTATTTAGATCATCCTGTTGAAAGGATGTACCAAGTAACGACTATAGAGCTCCATACAATTTCGTAAGATCGATGGCTCTTGTAACATTCTTCAAGATGCATGTGTAAAACCCTTGTTGCCCGTAATTTTCACCATTAGCATCCATTTGTTTAGCCCAAGCAGATACGGTTGACTCTCGGTATGATGAATGCAGGTTCCTCAATACATGATCCTGGCGGTGAAAACGCACTTTGATACCATCAATTTTTCTGCTATTTCGAGTTTAAAAATGAAAATACACAGTATGATTGCTACCGTTGTAGCTAATGTTCTTGACCTGCGCTACCATGTTCCATAGCGCTTCCAAACCAGTTCCCCTGACTGTAGCAGCAGCCATCTCTCTTGTATACGTTTCGAATTAAAAAAACACTTTTATAGGACTTTCACCACGTAAATCCATCGTTAGACACCCTTCCGCTTGCGCCGATATTTTTTATATCAAGCAGACTTGATCTTCCATATTCAGAATTCGCTTGAAAAATTGCGGCAATTTTTCGCGAGAATGCTCCCCTCGACAAGCCCTTGGATGATCTTCCATTCTTCCACTGTTCCTGCCCGACATTGTTTGGGAGCAAATTTCCCGTATTCTTGTTCACACACCGCTCTCAACGTCACAATCTCGTCAGGTTTATAAACTGCCGTTTTGAACAGAAAAGGTTTCTGCAATAGTTGGCTCGATGATTGCGCTCTTGACTTACCAGTAACTTTAGTCGCCCTTCTCGTCGGTGGGGATGGAATTTTCTCCGCTGATTTCACATTTTCCTGACCTATGGACTTCATCAGTAGTACTTCAAAGGCTTGATTCGACCGTTGGGCGACAAAGGCTATTGCCGTCACCCGTTCTTTCCATACTTCCCAATCATTTCCATTAGTAACTACCACAAAATCGAAAATATCTAGAAAGCGTTCCCCTTTCTGCTTTCTTCAGCGTAGGCAGTCGCTTAGCCGCCTCCGATAGTCTTGATAACGGGCCCTTCGCCCGAACATAGACCACCGTAAATATCTCTTGAACTAAATCTAACCAAGCTTGGACGTTTGGCTTAGTTTTAGTCGCTTGTTAGAATGTTGTTTGGAGTGTCAGTGCCATTTTTATGGGAATCTGAGACAAGTATTGGTTCCACCATGTCCATGAGCTCGGGCTGTTCCTCCTTCTTCGACAGTTCCGTGGCATCTTCCTTTGAAACCCCTTCCTGCCTCGACTGATTCAATCGTTTTTTGGATTCTAATACCGATTCGTTACCGGTATCAAAATCCTCATCCAGTCGTTACTTTTACTTTGTTGAATACCGGTATATTTTTATTTTGTAGTAAAACACACAGCTACCGGTAACCAGAACATTGGTGTCTAGTTAATTTTCGATTTATCGTCGACTCAATACCACGCAACACTTTCCCGGAGGACCTTAATCGGCACTGTTGCTAATACTTGTGCTCAAAAGTCGCTTTATCCATCTTGCAATTGGACTTTTAGCCAATAATAGTCGATAATCCACAAAAACTTTCGTGAATAAACTTGAACTCGATGTTGAATATTATACCTTGCTATGTCAAGCTACCAAGTCAAACGTAGTCGTAAAGGTCGGATACAGAGACTTAGTTAATAAAATGTGTATTAAGAAGTGATTAAGTTACTACTTAATCAATATGCATGCGTGTGTAGAGGTGCACTAGATAACGTACGAGTAGTTCTCTATACTTACCTTTAAAGTCGGTTATGGATTCACCCAACTTTACTCCAAATATAGCGACGTACCGTAAATATTCCAAAAGAGCGCTCCCAAAGTAGTACCGTAATCGTCCTTAATATGTTATGAACATAGTAATAGTAATTTAATGGTACCGTTAGACTTCATTTTTTAACACTCCTTCTTGAAAAGGATTCCGAACTCACTTCGAACCGATTTCCAAGCGTAATACGATCAATCTTGGATATGGCAGTGCCTTGGTAAGCAAAGTCCGCTAGCATGTCATGTGTTGGAGTGTAAACTGCATTGATTTCTCCATCCTTTAGCTTAGAAACAGTATACTTTAAACGTATATCCACATTTTTGATTTTTGAACTTCCTTCCATGCTCTTCATCATCTTGATCGCGGCTTAGTTATCCATCAGCAACGCCATAGGATGCTCGACTCTCAATCCTATTTCTTTGACCAATTCACGAAAAACAAGCATTTCCGCTTTAATATTCGAAGCTGCATAAATTCCGCTTCCATTGTTGATAGCGATACACACCACCTTGTTTCTTGCAAATCCACTCAAAAACATGTCTTCTATAATAACCCCACCTCGCGTTCTTGATTTTCGATCATCCTTAGATCCTGCATAGTTGGAATTACTGGAGGCCTTGATATTCGGTGTGATTTCAGCATTTTTAGGTATACTCATATGCAATTTCATACGTTTAGATCCCTTTAAGTATCTTGCGATTATATTCGCCAAATTCCAGTCGACTTGCTTTGGTGCGTGAGTTCTTCTAGTAGCCTTGTGCACAGAGAAAGATATATCCGGTCTGATACAACGAGAAATTCATAGCAAGATTCCAACAAGTGATTGGAAGGTCTTGACAGATATTTACCGTCTCTTGGTAACGCTTCACTTTCACCAAGGTTCAAATCTTCATATTCTTGGCTGATTGGCACTTAAACTGGGTTGGCGTCTTTTAAATCAAAGGCTCCAAGCATTGGTCCAAGGTATATCCGGTGTTTGATCAAAAATCACTCGCATTCCATGGAATTTCTTTCCCGAGATTTTTGATTTCCAAAGTCTTCATGTCGTCAAAACATTCGTCAACCAAGCTTTCCTTTTTTCCGGTTACTAGCAAATCTTCATCGTAGAAGCCTACAATCACTGTGTCGTGTTCGTTTGTTCGCACGTAGAGGCACATGTCCGTCATGCACTGCGAAAACTTAAAGTTACTCAATTTTCCATGTAACAGCCAATTCCATTATCGTCCTGCCTGCTTAAGACCATATAGGATCTTCTCGAGCATCAATACGCGCTCCGTTACTTGTGCGTGTTTGTCCTCCCTTGAGTTGTCTTCTACTAGCTCCATTCCATTTGGCATGTGAAGATATATATGATGTTTATCTTCATATGCCTTGTCATAGGCATTCGGTATGTCACCGTGTTTTGCCGGTACCTTCCACTTGCAGGCCGAACCAAGGATTAGTTTACTGTACCCACTTCGATAACCGCAGCAAAATTCAGGGTATAATCGATCCAAAAGCGTTACTCGTTTCAGCAAGCAACCAATCTTGCCTTGTATCGTTCAATGTCACCATTTTCGTCAGTCATGGTCTTGTAAACCCACCTGGTATGTAGTGGAACGCGATTCTTCGGCTTTTCAAAGATTTTCCACACTTTGCTATTTTCGAGAGCTGTAATCTCTTCCTTCATTGCCGTAATCCACTTGGATTTGTTCGCGCTCTTTATAGCTTGTGCATATTTTTGGGGGTCCATTTCAAAAACGTAATTGACCACACCTAGATCAATCGGCGTTTCTTCTGTCTTGGTTTCTTCGTTCGTATTCGACTCGAACTTCTTCGACCTTGTGTAGTTTCTTGTTTCATGTCGTTCACGCTACCAGGGCTTCTTCTTTTTCGATTTCTTTCTCTTTTCGGATCCTTGGTCCTTTTCCGGTTCTTGAACTCCTTCTGACGCTTGATATTTTCGTAGTTTAAGCTGAATCTGTCAATTTTGTTCTTCATCTAATGTTTCGATGTACTTGACGTGTTGCGTGACGACAATATTTTTATCCAGCTTGAGATACACTTTGAAACCCTTAGTTTCTTCGCTATTGCCGACAATTATTCCAATTTGAGCTCTGTGAGCAAGCGAATTTTTTTCTGGATTACGGTAAACCCTGCACGGTAATATAAACGCAACTTTTCCATCAAGACTTGGCTTTAATGAGAGATGTCTAGTGTTCGCGCTTGTAGGTATTTGATATTTAATATAAGCCACATACTGAACTGCATCTCCCCAGAAAGCTAGACTAAGGCCGCATGAAAAAACCATGCATCGAGCCATATTCATGATGGTTCGATGCATTCTTTCAGCTTTTTCATTGCTGGATTAATTTCCAGCTTCGCTGGTTTGTCTCGAAACCCCTGTGCTTTTATAGAAATCTTCAAGGTTTTTATATGTGTGTTAGATGTCCATATTGTAGTTGAACTGTCTCTAAAAAAGGACAGGAAATGATCTAGCTTCTTGGCTGCGACATCCTTATTCTTCGCTAGGAAAAAGTTGAAATAATTCGACTTGAAGTCGACAAGGTTGATCATATACCTGTTGCCGAATCTGTCTCTTGGTGTTATAGACCCCTTGAGGTCGGAGCAAATTACATCACCAATCCGATCCGTTGATGCATTTTCACCGCTGTCCTTTTTCGATCTTGGTTTCTTGGTCTGTTTCCCTTGCGCGCATGTCAGGCAGTTCATCCTTTTCGTATCTATTAATTGTATGCCACTTTTCGGGTCTTTCGCCAATTTCCCCACCGCGTCTTAATTCGCGACCTAATCTCGCATGGAAGTGCATGAAGGAACCATTTTGCATATGTGTGCCACTCTCTAATTCCTTGTCGCTTTCCTGCGAGATCGCCAGGATTGAGTCTCGATCGTAATTTATTGGGACGTCAATTATAACTTCAACTGCAAGCACCTTGTTCACTTTTTCTATGTGGAAAATGTAACGCTTGCTGTCACGGTGCCTCATCACTCGTCGTCCATCGACGTACACCATTTCACATCCTTTCTCTTCAAATAGACCATACGATAGAATATTTCGTGAGAGGTTTTCCACGTAATATACTTCCATGATCTTGATAGTGTGTTTGGGTTGGCTAGCCATCACTTGTATTTGAACCCAGCCTTTCTTGGAAACCTTCAGTGTTTGACCATCAGCTTGGAAGCACGTTCCATGAACCCCTTCTGTATCATCGCAGATATGATTCATCGTTGACAAGGTGCATGCTCACACCGCTGTCAAGTATCCACTTGCTATCGCTCGATCCTTTAAGGCTTCAGTAATTGCAAAGTCAACCTTTTCGTTGTTTCTGGCCTTCTTGCTGGGTTTCCATTTGGTTCCTTCCAATGTATATTTTGATATGGTTTCGTTTTGGGCGTACTATCAAAAAAAGCCATTTGCATCCGAGTTATTGAAATCATACACATCCATTTTGATTCGTTAGCTTTTCAGTCTCTCCATTCGCTCAGCAAGTCCTCGGACTAACTTTATAATTTGTGCTCCTTCAGCACCAAAACCTGTATCTTTTTCTTCCATATGACTTTCATTGTCGACGCCATTGTGGCCTTTTCGGCTCATAGCTTGTTCAAATGTCGCTTTATCCATCTTGCAATAAGGAACTAAACTTTCAGCCGATAATAGTCGATAATTCACAAAAACGTTCGTGAATAAACTTGCCTTTGATATTGAATATTGTACCTTACTGTGTCAAGGTACAACAGGCAAGGTAAGCTACCAAGTCAAACGTAGTCGTAAAGGTCGGATACAGAGACTTAGTTAATAAAATGTGTATTAAGAAGTGATTAAGTTACTACCTAATCAATATGCATGCGTGTGTAGAGGTGCAGTAGATAACGTACGAGTAGTTCTCTATACTTACCTTTAAAGTCGGTTATGGATTTGGGTACAAACCCGATACACCAACAATATATGGTCCATATGATGTGTGTCTGGGTAGGGAACCGGGTTGCGAGACCTCTGCACGCTCCCTTCACCAAATTACATTCCTTATATTGGTAGGACAGTGAATAGTTATTTATTATTGGTATTTGTGTGTGTGCATGTATGCAACTTTGTGCGGGTTCTCACGGTTTAAAAGTAGGTAAAACGGAGCATATCTTTGATTTGCCTATAGCGCCCTTTGTTTTACATTAGCAAAACGAACAGTTATAGTTTTTTCAGGGAAATTCTGATTTTGCCAGAGAGACCCACCCAATCTACCGTCGGTTGGAGAGGATTTGGACCACACGCACCGCAAAAAACATGAAAGCCTTCGGTGCGGGACCGGGTCCACCGACCGAAACTATTTCCTCTACCAGTGGTATACTCATAGCGCTGTCTAGAAGTCGTACCGGAAACGCCGGAGATGCCGGAATCAGGGCACGACGAGATGAGATCTGAGTCAGATTCTGACCCAAAATCAGTGATACCAGGGGAGGTTAGTCAGGACACCGACCACAAATTGGGTGACCAGCAGGATACTATGAACATGAATCAGGGAGATTCCAGCCATATCTTACCTAGCCCCAAGGACGGAGCCACCGAATCGCAGGAGGGCCAGGTCAAAATGTCAGCAAGAACCGATAAAAAACTAGTACAAGCCTTGACATCTGCATTAGCCAAAGATATACGACCCAGCCAAGTGTCCAAGCGTTTGTCCACATAACGCAACAACTCTTCACGACAATTTATGTGCCTGCTAAAGGCCCCAGCTCGAAACTGTCTGACATCAGCAAACGATTGCCTAAATTGAAGACAGGCAAATTGGAGAGATTAATCGACCTTTTGAGTTGATGGTAATAGGTAATAACAACGATTGCACGATTTGGAAACGAAAGGTAATTTCAGCGGCGTTACAAGTACAGCGGTCTGCGCAACAATTCGAGGCGTTATTACGGAAGATGCTGGGACAGGAAAAGTTAAACAAGCAGACGGAACCCCTTAGCTATTCGATGGTTGGGCCTCCAAACTCAGGGGCACTACGAAGATCTCACCAACCCAAAGAACCGACGTGTTCCAAAAACCGTTCCTCTTTCGGACAGACGTATTCCAACCGGAAGATATTCCGCACCTACGTGGGATTTGTGAACAGGAATACGGTAAGTACGCTCCATCTCGATGCAGAATCGGGACGGATGACGAATGGAAGATAGTAACTGGTTTGGCTGAAGGCACGATATTGGCGAAACAATTACCTTAATTCATCAAGAGAATTATGAATATTGAAAAATCAAGTACGGCTCGTACAGACCATTCGGGCACAGGTGGAAGGATGGCTTGTATTAGATTAAGGGGCGAAAGTCCCATCAAAGAGGTTTTCCTCAGCACGAAAAATTTACAAGAAAGCATAGCAACCGTGGCGACGACACGAGGTGCTGGCACTAAAGAAGTATGGGCAATGATCGCACAAGTCAAAACAATTAGTTACAACGCGACCAATCACAATTTATATTTTTATTTTCTCACGAGAACAATAGCTAAAAAAATTAAAGGCCTGAAGGTACCTTTCCACAGATACGATCATCAGCTCTGTAACTTGCATACATCGAGAACTTTACGGGACAGTTCGCCTTGGGAGAAGTAGGTGGACTTTAATGGAGAAGTCTATCGGGAACGAGTTTTTTTACTCGTGACACGAGCAATGGATTTAACTATGTTTTATGGAATATTGCGAGTGTTGTTGAAGACAGATTTTCAACTCGATGATTTGGACAAAGGCGGTCCCTTCTCGGACACCTCAACTTCTTGGGAACTTGTAGTGGAAGCGGATTCCTTCCCTCCAGCATTAGACCGGATCCTTCGGGTTTATTGGTGCAACATGATGATAGTGATTGAGCACCCCCAGATGCGGGGGCGAACTCAATGTTTGAGGTGTGAGGAGGTGGGCCATCCGATGCGACGTTGTACAACGCCAATACAAGATCTGGTACAATCTAAATCTATCCAAGTGACAAAAAATGATTTCAACGAGCTGGTTGTCCCCCACCCGACCTTTCGCAGTATCGCCGATATGAGGCAACAGGTGGAGGCTGATAGACTTAAACAACTGGAGCGCATAGCGGAATTGACAAAAGAGGATTCACAACTAACCACGGAAGTCAACAACAAGGAGACTGACTCTTCCAGAGAAAATCGAACAGTGGAATCGCACATCACGCCGACCAGAGACAACGCACCTGCTACTGGGGAATGGTTCGCAGTGTCTAGAGGACAAAGAAAGAAAGACCATGAGGCCAGAAAAGACGGAAAACAGATGGCACAAAGAGTGGGGCTACTCCGGAGGAGGTTAAAGGAAAATCCTTCGCGGAGACCATAGCAGCAACCCAGTATTCTCATTCGGAGTCAAGCGTGGGAAGGTCGACAGGGTGGAATCACAACAACCCGCAGTAGAAGGAGAGGGGCAAGTGCCAGAAACAAAACGTTCACCGCCTGGTACGAAGAGACGAAGAGTGGTATCTTGGACCAGCCGAGTACCCGGTGATCAGGACAAAAGGGTCCGGGTCTTCTACGTCCTCGGCTAAACAAACTCGTAACGCCGACTTATTGGTGCAGGAGGGGCAATTGAAAACAAATCACAAAAATTACGACGAGCACGCTCTCCTTCGGGGAGAATACCAACACTCAGACATTGGAAAGTACCACGGTGTCAGAGACTGAACAATGCACAGATTTACAGCACGCACTGAACTTAATGGGACTAGAAGAGATCGCCACTCCGGCAACTGGCAACTGCCAGGCTTACGCGATTTGATAGGCCCTTACAGTATAACCACTACTCAATCAGGAAGAGAAACATTTATCAGATCTAGCCCAACTAATTAAGGCGGGTTGTTATACGCGAGCTATGAGAGGATGTCGGCCAAAGAATCAGGCAAGCAATTAGTATGCATTTAGCTGATCGGGCTTATCCGATACTATGCCCCCGCAGAGCTTGGGGTAGCAACGATACTTAGCGTGCATAAATAAGATGCTACAGCGTGATATATTTGTCATCAGTCAGGCACCAGGTTCGCATCAGTCAGGGACGACTTATTTTACACCAGAAACACGTCAATATCAATCCAAGGGGTACCCAATAAACGGAGAGTACCCCATTACATTGCCAGCGTGCACCGAAAAAGTAAGAGAACAGAAGAAAGTCGCCCGGGACGATCTATCCAAACTACCCCTTGCCCTACTATTTCAGGATGCACACTAGTTAGCTCTGATCCACAAAACTGTGAGTGCATCCGAAAACCCAGACAATATAGTGGATGTGAAATGCGTAAAAATTCAAGTGAAGATGATTCCGATTATGAGGATGAGAAAGTACCAATAACGAGTCGACAGGAGACGGAACACAGTTCCCAGAAATCAACTCCTCCGGAGTCTAACGACGCTACAACAGATATATTCATGATAGAGAACCAAGTGACTACATTGCGGAGCATGCGGATGGGGTATCGACCACGGACGGAAGGAAAGTGAATTTGGAGAGACCAAATTAGTCAATTCAGACTAGTACATCTATCACGTCGTATTCAGCAGCGTCCCCATGAGACCCGGATGCTTGGGACGGTGACTTCGATGAGCTATTGGAGAGATTACAAGGGCCACAATACATCACCAGTTGAAATGCGAGATCCAACAGATCATACACACTCATTGTTCGAGGTTATGTGAGGTTCTCTATTTCCTATCGGAGACGGTAGACCGTCTGTCCTTGTCTGAGCAGGACAGGCTACTAAACATGGATTTGATGATGCAAAAGCACGGGAAAGGGTATTACAATCTTATCAAATATCTGAACCGCTTTTGTATCAATGGCATTTCAAAATATGGCATGATCCCCAGCCTCAACCGAAATATCTGCTTCAGGAGTCCGAAAACTCGTCTACTTCGAAATTCAAACCTGCCACACCGGACTCAAGTGGCAACGAACAATCGGACATGAAAAATAAAATGTTATGTATCAGATCACCAGCAGATTATACAATATTACTCCGGCTCTTTTAAGACCCGGTACTGCCAACATCACCCATCAGGAGATCTTGCCGACTCAACGGGAATTGATTGACGGTTTTATGGAGAGTATTGATGACTCCTCTATTAAAATCCTAGATTATCGGAAAGTTGTGAGGGTTGGAATGCATTACAGGCCCACTGGGAAAACCAAAACAAAATCAAGTTTCCCAGGGTGGACGCCACTCAAGACGTTTGGAAACAAGCAGCACGGGTAGATGTCAATCGATTGTTATATCTTATCAAAGATGCTCCTGGTACAAATCATATCTTGGAATTAATTCAACCGGATGTTCTAGTGATTTTAACTTAGGAGTGGCGGTATCAATGTTGGCTCGTGATGATTGTTTGGGGTCAAAGACAACGAATTGGGGAAGACCAGGTGGCCGGTTTAATACATGGGGACAAAGTGTGGAAGCCGTCAGTTTGCCAGCACATAAAATTGCCATCATGAATGGTTCGCAGGAGTGGGAACGGCTACGGCAAGCCAATTATGGTAGCAGTGTGCTTATACGTCTATGTGCTCCAAAACAAGCGGTGATTTTATCGCGGCTACTGATATGTGCGCATGAATATGCGGAACAGCTAACGGGCAGTGACTACCACCCACTGGATTCTAAAATGATTCTGTTGCAGAGAGGACTTTTGCCATAAGTGGGGGCTTTAGTAAATTGGAGAAAATGTTTCCGCCAAACACAAAAGTGGGGGTAAACCTTTGACATAACGTTAGATAAATTTAGGCTGTGTTCGGCAAAAATGCTATTTTCAAATTCTATTTACCTCGAAATCGGGTCTCAAAAGGATCTGCTATTTTGCTCGAAATTGGGTTTCGCGTGTTCGACGAAGCCGATGTGTCACAATATCGTATCGAAATGTGATATTCATAGACTATCGCAGTAGGGAATATATAGAATATAACAGTAAACTTTTCTAATAATGTACCGTATACTAGTACCATGTTACATTGTGCTTGCTATTGGAGTAAAGGCAACACAAGAACGCTGGGCGATTAAGTAAAAACTCTAGCTATACAGACAGTTGTTTTGTTAAAATGGCGTGGTGATCGCAAACCCACAAATTTGTTAGGCCTACATACGGTACATGTATAAAATACTTTTGCTCACTCTGTAGGATTAATTTAACAAATTTGTATAGTCACTAAAAATATGCAGTGTCAAGGGCTACCCCTCCAACATCGGCATTGCCTTCTAAAATCGCCGAATTCGGCGATTTTTCAAATAACGTAATTCAGCAGTTTATGGCCGACACCAGATTATGACCGGTGATAAGCCGATTATCCAATTAGGTGTCATAATTACTGATAACTGTTAAATGATTGGTCAGATTTTTTTCGCAGCAGATTATGGCCGTCAATACTGTGCCAGTTCAAAGTTATGTGTGTACCTGAACATTCTCTTTCCATATATATTTTGCAGCTCAAAAAATCGGCCATAATCTCTATAAGTACGAATCTAAATGCCCGCTTCCCTTTATCCGTGTGACCTAAATCGTGATTGGATAAGGACAGCGCCAACGCATATGACTGCTGGTCAAAATAGATTGTAAGGGGTGAAAACAGCGGGTCAAGATGTGCAGTTGGTGAAAAGTTATGATCAAAAAGCTAAGGTACCCGATTCCCGGCCATAAACTGCTGAAATACGTTAGCCCCAATACCGCGTGCCGAACACTCCGCGATTTTTGACAAAATAGCATATCGACATTGGGTTAAGAAAAGGTGCAGAAAATCGCAAATTGGGCGTTGCCGAACAGGCCCTTAGACAACAAAAAAAAAACAATTGATACATGTGCCACCAAAAATTTGATAACGTCAGGTTCACAAAGCCAAGCGTTTGATGAAACATCATATGGCGCCTGCCTCATGGTGCGCTCCGCGCTTAAATGGCCAATCTGCTTGCAGTAGCATTATGGCTGTGTACATGGTAGTCGTCTTCCTTGTAGTTGAAGCAGCGGCTATGGCGTTTACTATGAACTGTCATCGGCGGCACTTCACCTGATTAAATTGCTTTGGAGCGTGCCATCCACGCTTGTAGCTTGTATTCAAGTCGAAATTCTTTTCTTTTCCTTTAATTGTAAATTAAGCGACGACGCTCTTATTCGTCGACATCGGATAGACTGGCAATCTCAATTATATTATGCTGCTCAACGGCTGAGTCAACTTTAACTGACAGCTCGTCTAGTGACAACAAGAGCTGATCTACAGTACCATAGCACCTACTCCCATGATTCCATATCAATCTATGGTTGCGAACTGGATGGAACTTGATATACGCGACGCCGTTCGATGAAGAATCGATACTACATTTACATACAAGTGACCGGCACAAAGATCCGTTCAAACAATCTTCGCTAGGTTACCGTTTTTTGCATTCCGTCGATTACCGGTATCATCAACTCATGCCTTGGATGGGCGTGCTCACGCCAAGTTGTTGGCATGCTGTTTCTTCTGTAATACTGAGATAAAATATTCACTCTGGGTGCCGATAAAGTCGGTACTACTGTACTGTAATACCGAGAATAGTATGGATGGTAAAAGTTATCCGTATATCAGTCTCAACAAGTTTTGGTACCTCGGAGGTGCTTACCAGGATCTTTCAAATTTATTCGCGACAAGCTATCTTTGTGATTGAACATCCGCAAATGAAAGGGCGTAGACAATGTCTCCGTTGTGGAGAAATTGGCCACCCCATGAAGAAATGCGTTGTCCCTCTTCAAGATCTCTTGAAGAAAGATGTATTCTGGTGACGGAGGAAGCTATGCAAAAGATTAAACTCCCGGAGTCGACATTCAAAAGTATGCAAGAATAATGGGCCAAGTGGAAACAAAGTGCAAGAAGAATAGCAGCTCAAACAAAACATTCAAATTACGTCTCAGGACGAGGTAAAAAAAGTAGTAACAAAGTCAAATGTCCCTCCCGAACAGGATTTTGTTACTACGTCAAATCAACAACACGTTGATGCTACATAAAACGAGACATCTCAAGAGTAGGCGGTGGTAACGTCTAAACGAAAAACAAACATTGCGACAAAGTTGAAGGGAGAACATCCCCAAGGACAGAAGCGAGGAAAGTTACCATCCTCAATAAACGATAAAAAAGCTACCCACCGGAACACAAACAAGCTACATACCGGAAGATCGACACGGTGAGACCCTCAACGCAAGTTAGCAGCAAGATTAAACAGCAGTCTAGTCCAGTTCGCTTGCGACAACCGAAATTTCCCCCATTCAATTGGGGAGCATTTAAAAAAAGAAGGTTCTGAACTGATTACTACGACGAAATCACTTAAACATAATTCAGGCCAACATACTGTCACTTCCAAGTCAAGGCATTCAACCAGGCAAACAAATGCAACAAACTGATTTGATTATATCTGGAGGAAAAATCACAGAAAAAATTCAAGAAGTAAGATTTGGTTTGAATGACACAGCAGTCCCTGTAGTAGGCTTCAGTATTTACGATCAAGTTCCAATAATATCTCCTGGGAGTCTCTTCTTATCTGATGCAGAACATGTAATGGGAATACAACGCATTGCAACTCCCTCGACAGGAATTGTCAGGTTTTTACGCAATCTGTCACGCGATTGCAACTTAAACCTTCCAGAACAGCAATGCATCGTTGCTGGAAACCTTGGCTACTAATATCAAAGAAGGTTGTCAAATTCGATCTCTGCTTGATTTGATGTTAAGTTTCCAGTCGGAATAAAAAAACACACATTACTAGGCCTTGGAAAAGGTTATGACAAGATCCCGGCGATAAAATCAAAGCGTGAATTCAAACAATACCTGTTCGACTTTGCTACCAGTGACTTCCAGCATTAATGATGTGGGTCCTGCAATGGCGTGGGGGAGTAACGATACACTGGCTAGTATCAGTACACTACTCCAAAAGAATATATTTGTCATTACTATCCATCCTGAATCTAAGACACCGTGAGTCTAGCAATTTGCGCCAGAAATTCGGAATCGGAACAATATACATGATGAGTGGTGAATACCCAATATCGCTAGAAGCGTGTATTCACAGGGTAATCGATTGAAAACACCAAGCAAAAGAGGACTGTACCAAACGGCCTATCATTATCCATTTTCAAGCAGCTCACTATTCAGCCTATCTCAACGGTTACAGATCGAAGGAGGACAAGGAGATAGGACTTATGGATACCACAATGGAGGAAACAGGAAGCATCACTGATCCAGATGAGGATTCCGACGACGAAAAAAATGAATTAAGCGTGACATCCTCAATTCCAGAAATGGTACAGGGTGACCAGGTGACGTTATAGAAACCCACATCTCCTATGGAACGAGAAGATTCGGAAGGAAATTACACCGCAGATATCCACCATCATTTGAAAAGTGATATCGAACAAATAATTTTGACATATGATTCAGGTGTTTCATTTTTTTACGGAATTGGAACGCAATACTAGTACTAAGTATACAGAAGCACTCCAGGCGCTCCCTTTGACTGGTGAGTTATCACACAGATGTTACGCTACAGAAGAGTAATAATACATTATCATTACTCCCAGCCGCTTACATAGAAACTCCATCTGATAAAGTTGACCCGCTTTGGGCAAATTCCGTCAGGTACGACGGACATTCCTTCTTCAATGCCGCAGCCAAAATCCTAGGGTATCCTCTACCTAAGCTGAGCAACGTCTGCTTTCTGATCCCTGGCGGGAATTTAATGTCAAAATCCATTAAAGCACGTGCGAGACATCCTTCCTTAATTTTTGCGGCCATTTGTTCCAAAATAGGTATTAAACTACCTCCTAGCACCGAGGAGGCTAACGCCTGGCAAACTGCATACACCTGGCAATTGCCGGTTGCGGGAGTCTGCACCGCACGAAGAGAAAGAGACGCCAATAACTCTTTAAATGAGACTGAAGTACTGGATAGAAATCTCGGGAGGAGATCCAGCGCTGTGAGGTGCAGAATACCTTCAATGGCATGTACTTCTCTCAAAAGCTATTTTATTGATTGTTTTAATTGGCCTTCCAAAATCAGAAAGGCCGTGTTCTTCGTGTGTATCATATCGTCAGGGCTACTATGTTTAAGCCTTCACGTCTTTTTGCGTGGTTTAGACCGAGCGTGGTCCGTTTCCACCTGTGTTACTCCCCTGGTTGTCCCATTTCCTGCCTTCTCAGTAGTCTGGCTGTTCATGTCTCCCACTGTCGATGCCAACTTGATATCCGAACCAGTCATATCGTCCCACACATACGGCTTTTTTTTTCTTAAGTTAATTCTGATTAATACCCCTACTGCTTATAGGTGTACTTGCCGGTCCTCCATGTTTTTTTACTGGTATCTTTGATCCATTCCATCGATTCAATCTGCTTACAATTCCTTGTTTCTATCCGGCCGGCATCACCACTACTCCGCACATCTTCCTGATGTCGTGTCATACTATTATGCTGCGGCGTTAGACACCCCTCTGAAGAACATTTCTCCTGTTCAGTCTTGTTTTCTTCTTTTTTTTCAGTTCCTCCCGGGCTTCCTTAGCTCGGTTTCCTCCACCTGCGATCTCATTTCCTCCATCTTCCGGAACGTGGCCGCCAGCAGTTCCAGTTGAGCTAAGGCAGCGAAGTGACTTGAATCCAATTATACTTGATCAGGTCTGCAATTGCGGTTGAGCACTTACGCATCGGGTGTCCCGCCTCCCCACATCTGAGACACTGTTAGCAGCCCTTCATCAATGAGTGTTCTACAATAATCATCATGTTACACCAATAAATCCGTTTAATGCCTTCCAATGCTGGTGGGCATGTATCTGCTTCCCCTATCAGTTCCCATAACGTAGACGTATCCGAGAAAGGTCCACCCTGGTCCAAATCATCAAGCTGGAAATCCACCCCCAATAAAGAACGTAAATATCCCGAAAGTTTCAATAAATCTACTATCGCCCGCGTAACATTCTTCACTATACAGGAATAACCCCCCCCCTTTGTCCAAATTCCTCTCCATTCGCATCAACCTGTTTATCCCATGCTGTCACTCCAGTTGCCCGGCGATCTTGGTGTAGATTTCACAGAGTATGGTCAAATCTATGGAAAGGCACTTTCACTCCCACATTTTGTTTTGCCATTTCCCGTGTAAAAATATGAAAGTATAGAGTATGATTACTCCCATTATAGCTGATGTTCTTCATTTGCGACACCACCATCCAAAGCTCAGGATATCCTGCACCTCGAGTGGACGCCGCTGTCGCGATACTCTCTTGGATGCATTTTGTGCTGAGAAATACCTCCTTAATCGTGCTTTCCCCACGTAAATCCATCGTCAAGCACCCTTCCACATGGGCCCTTATCGTGTGTACAACCCGCACTTGATCATCCAGTATCATAATCCGTTTGATGAGCTGCAGTAATTGGCGTGCAACTATATGTCCTTCCACCAGTCTCTGCACTATTCTCCACTCCTCCACTGTTCCTGGCCGTATTTTCATTGGAGCGAATTTACCGTTCTCCTGCTCGCAAATAGCCGCAACCTTATAATTTTTTAAAGCATAAAAATCTCCGTTTTAAAAAGAAAAACCTTCTGCTGGATTTTTGACATCGTAGTGCTTTTCAGTGTTCTCGTAATTTTTATTGAGGCCCAGCCTTGTAGTGGCTGGGGCTGGGCATCCGCCGTTTTTTCTTCTCTATTTTAATTAATTTCCACGTTAACCTCTCCAAAGCTTGATTCGATCGCTGGGCCACAATTGACACCGAAATTACTTGTTGGCGCCACACCTTCCAATCATGCTTATTGTTGACAACCAACATTTCGAAAAGATCGATCCAGCGTTCCAATTCCTGTGACTTCAGCTTGGGCAACCTCTGACCCACTTCAGAGAGCCTCGACATAGGCTCTTTTGTCTTAACATAAATTGCCGTGAACAATTCCTGCATCAGGTCCATCCACGTTTGGACCCTGGGACGTGTTTGGGGCGTATGTCCCAAAGCCGGTTTTAAAGCCACTGCCATGGCTGCTGGATCCGAGGGCGTCTTCCTGACCATCATAGCCGGTGCCGTTTCATCATGTAGCGTCGGACTATTTTCAACTGCGGGTAACGTCCCAGCCGCTGCCTCCGTTGCTGCCTCTACGTGCTCCGCATGAGCTGCCAATCTAACATCTGCCGGTGTTGGTTCCTTTGGCATACTTTTGCCAGTATAATCAATAGTGACTATATTCTGGAGTATACCTGCCTGTGTTGGTGACTTCACACAAACCAGTATACTCCCTGTATGTTGAATACCGTGTTTCCTAACAGAAGCTTGATCCACCGGTTCACTACCGGTATCCACATCCATGTATTCTACCGCTGGCATTACCGGTTTGCGATCCAGGTCTCTCTCCCCATCAGATACCTGCATCTGGGATCCCTTAGGGACCTGTGAAAGTTGAGTTTCGGCAACTATCTCATCTTGAACGGTACGGTTCGTCGTAGAGTTCTGGTCGTAGAGGAGTGGATCCTTAGATTGCTCTCCCGGTACCGGTCCGGGATCCATAGTGGACTTAGTTGTCCTAGACTTAGTCGTAAGCTTGTTGGCCGTAAACCCTCTCAACTTGAAAGGCGCGTTATCGCAAATTTAGAACTAAATATAAACCAGTTATATGCTTTGTTCTTTTGTCTCAAGCCAAAGACCAATAATAATAAATGTAGTCCAATTAGTCTTAACTATTAGCTACTATGAACATGTCTAATCTAGAATGTAATCTAGGCTCAGGCTTATCTGGAGAGGTAACCATTCTGGGTGGATATCTGTTGTCCTGGGTGTTGCTACTGTTGTCTGGGTCCGGTGCTGGTAATTGGGTAAAGATGCACTGGGAACTGATTTTCAGTCGGATCCCTTCTTCTCGTAACGCATGAACTTTTGATTCATATTCCGCAACAGCTTCAACTTGAGCTCTAACTTGATTCCATATAAATTCCAAATGTTCCTGCGCTTCTTTCAGGATACCTTGAAAAATGGTCTGATTCCGCAACTGCCATAGCCACGTCATCCCCATTCCACAGATTCCCTTCCAGAGTCTCTGGAAAACATCGGTATACGTTTCATCATACCAGCCATACTGCCTCTTCATCGCCTTCTTAATCCCACGTCCCACCGGCGGGGCACATCTTGTTACGATTGCCTTACGAAAACCTCCTAAACTCATATCTGATAAAGTTATACCACGCCAATGTTGCAATACTCGTCTCCAAAGGGCTTGGGCCCGTGGACATTCCCACAGGATATGGTATGTGTCCGAACGATTACTTCCACAACTTTTATCCAGGACACATCGCTCATCCGTTATGCTTCTGACGTAAAAGGTGTTTAGTTGCATGGTTGTCACCCGATATTGCACCCATACTTGGTAATTCGTCAGTAAGTTGTTGTGTTCCCATACTTGATCAGGATCGACATCCTGTATTTCATTCCACCACTCACTTGAAGTACCTTTTCTTTTCCACTTCGCCAATATTGGCTGTAATTGCGGTGCCACTCCATGAAAGTAAAGTTTTCGAAATGACCGCCTGAAATTTGCCCATATCCGTCGAATTGGTGTGGTTTCTTCCATTTCCCATCCGATCAGGTGAATATCTGGGTGTGGATTGAACACTACCAACTTACCTACTGTATCTTCCTGGTCTTCAGTATTATCCATGATATTGGATACTATTTCCCACAAGATACCGTCTGCTTTCTGCTGTAACCACACCGTTTCTGTTTCACTCTTACCCTGTCCGCATATTGTCCCTGGTCTTACAAGTGTCCACCTATGCGACTCCAAACACCTCGGGCCTCTGCTCAGAGTTATCTGTGGCCTTTCTCCAATGTAATGACCAACCTCCACTCTTGGAGACGCTGTTATGATTGAACACAACCACCGACCGATTTTGGCACAGGTGTGGGAGTAGCCATCTAACCCTTGCACCCGCCACATATAAGTATTTGTCGTTAGTCGTAATATTCTCAACTCACGTATTGATACCACCGGTATTCGGTAATACTTCTTGGCCGATAACACTGGCGCTTTCTGTTCTCGGATCCATGGGTTCGACTCCCACCGATATGTTCCCCAGAATGGGATCATTGATGTGGGAAGTAGATCATGGTAGTGATAAGCTTCGATATCAACTTGGATCGTGAATTCATCTTTTGGCTGGAGAGCCAACCCTTTCATACCGAGTCTCATTTCCATTAGCGCTGTTACCGGCGGTAGCACTGATTGTGCATACTCATCTAACTTCCTCAGCTTGTCCTGTTTTGGCCCTAACCATTCCTCCACTTCTTTCGCGGTAGTTGGTTGTGCTCCTACCCTCACTGATGCTCCTGCTTTGCAAACTTTATAACCTGATACAGGGGTTAATAGGTGCCCATAGTTGTTATCCACTCCCAGCCCTGCTAGCTCTAACCATGCCCTCTGGTAACTATCCCTCGCTGCAATCAGCCATTGACACGCCAACTTTAACCGTTGGATTTTCATAGCTACTGGTATTGAAATTAATCCCACACCTCCCGCTGCCTGTGGTGTGAACATAATAACGCGGGTGAGATCTTGTGTCGACTGCCTTCGCCCACCGTACTGTTCCGCCATAAGAACGCCTTCTGAATATTCACCAACTCTTTCATCACTTCAACGGTAGGCTCAAACATACGCGCTGTGAATAATATGGATGGGATCGCTATGACATTGAATAATTGAACCCGTTCCATAAACGCTGTTCCACAATCCGTTGCCGTTGCTAGCCTTCTCTGAACATTTCGTATTCGTAATGCCCAATTAACTGATTGTAGTGTAGTCCACCCAAAGAAATATCCTAAGTATCGTACTGTTTCTCCATCTGGTAAAACTGGTATCTTGTACCACTTTTCTGGTACAAATGTTGTATTTAGGAATACAAATTTACTCTTGGCCGGCTGTACCTGTAGGCCTGATAGGTCACCGAATCTACGCACGACTTCTAGTGCAATTGGTACCTGTTCGGCGTGTCGCACAAATATCGTTGAATCATCCACGAATGCAGAAAATCTATGTTCAATGGACGTGTCATGATGGAAGGGTTGTATTCCGGATATTCGTTCTTCCTGGAGTAGGGCAAGCGCCAATGGTTCCACTGCTATGATAAATAACAGGGGCGCCAGGGGACACCCCTGTCTGATGCCTGATTTCACTGGGAGTGGCTCAGAAAAAGTATTATTGACGAGAAACTCTGCTGACGTTCCGGCATGAATCCTATCCATTAAATCCACAAATCGTTCCGAGAATCCAAATGTCGTAAGGACTTGCAATAAATACTTCCTATCCACCGTGTCGTAAGCTTTACTAAAGTCTAGTAATAGAATCCCCGCACTCTTGGCCGCCGATTCTTTCTGTTTTGTTCGGTAGTTTTCAAACGTCGCTTTCATCATAACAACAGCTTTGTCCATTCTACGGCCTGAAACAAATCCCTGCTGGGTGTCTCCGATCAATTTTCCAAGGAAACCTTGTAGCCGCCGGGCAATTATTTTTGCAAATAATTTATACCCTGTTGTCAATAATGAAATTGGTCGATAGTCTAGAGCGTTATTTGAATCTCCCTTCTTTCTTAAGGGGATAACCACTGCCTTTAAAAACGAACGTGGTGGTGAACTGCCTTCCAAAATCGAGTTGAATAATCGTGTCAGGGGCTCAATTAATATATCTCCAAAATCCTTGTAGAAGTCGTTACCTAACCCATCCTGTCCAGCTGCCTTCCGTCGTTCTAGACCTTTGATTGCCCATTTCACGTCATCCTCTTCAATTTGCGCTAGTAGGGCTTCATTTTGGACGCTTGTGAGCTTCCGTGATTCAGGTATCTGCATAAACTGTGCTAATTTCTCTCGTAATTGATCACTTGGCAGTGTTCTGTGGCTGATTCCCATTATGGGTCGCTATGTGGCTGCGAATTTGTCTGGAATTGAGAGACAGGCTGAAAAGGGAGGGCCTGAGAACGCATCATTTTTTGTAACTGTTTGATCCCGTTCCCATACTGAAGCCCTTTCAAATAGCCAACGCACATCCGAAGGGGATCGATGTAGTCGCCGGCCTCGTCGACAGGCTCGTTCTGTTTGTAATACCCCAGATAAGGATGAGACTATATGCCCTCCTGGTTTTTGCATTGTCCCGGACCATTCTTTGCAAATGTTGCACTCGTCGCCTACGCCGTTTTGCCACCTTCTTCCTCATGTGGTAAATGATGTCTCGCCAAATGTCAATACGTGTGTCCCAGCTAGTGTCGTCATCCAGTCTAGTATTGGATTTCGTGATTTGATCCCGTAAACGTGAATGAATGTTGTCATTACCTGACCCCGTAAAGGGATACTGCATTCGTCTATTGTTCATATACTGTTGGGATATGCTTGGGTCTTTCAAACATAAGAACACTTGGTTGTGATCTGATAATACTGGCGGTGCTTCAACGGCTACCCAAATTACCCAATTCTTCCAGTTCTCGGACACGTAAAAACGATCGATCCTGCTAGCTTGATTTCCGCGCCAGTAAGTATAATGATTGGAAGGGTCAATAGTCAGTTCATCTATGGCCGGCATCATCAATATTCTTGCGTCCCATAATCCCCACTCCTGCACTATTCGCACTAAAGCCTTACTCTCTGGTCGCATCAATCTTTGTCCCCCAAGTCTGTCTAAAAGAGGGGAATCAACGCAGTTAAAATCCCCTCCTAAGATGCAATTCACAGGTTTTCTCGTAAACATCATCCGAAAATCTCCATAAAATTTCTCTCGACTTTTACAATCACCTGATGGTCCATACACATTGATCACCACCACATCATTCCACTTGACCATAATTAATCTGTGTGACCACACAGTATTCTTCCACGGAATAACTTGGTCTGCCACCATCGGGGTTAGTAATATTGCCACCCCTCCTTTTTTTTCGGTGTGTATGCTCCAGTATGACAATGTTTTATGTCTGTTACGATGCCCCCATAAGGCCGCCCACTTTCGAGATACCTCTTCCTTTTCCTGTACGGAGGCAATATGGGTTTCTTGAATTAAAATTATGTGTGCCACATAATTCGATTTATTCCATCGCCATGCATTAAACCATGCGTCAATGTCTTTTTTAACAAATCCGCGAACGTTTTGGCTTAAAATTATTGAAGTGAGCTTGTTTACGTCGGATGATTCCTCTCCCAGTGACGGCTGATATTCAAGGTCTCTCATTAAGCGATGTGTCGTGAATATGTCGGATTTTTGCATATTATAATATGACAACATCGATGTCTGTCCTACCGCGGTGCCCTTAGTAGTGACGCCGACTGTCACCGCCGGATTCTAGAGCAGGCATTGCTTTGGTCCCCACTAATTCCATTATTTCTGCTGAATACATGAACATAAATACGTTCTTCCACGCTCCAATAATCCCATTATTGACTCCTTCTATATGAGCCGCGTAATCGGAGTTCGTCTCCATCAAGCGTATATGTCGCTGTAATAAATGTACAATAGTGTCCGTTTCTTGATAATTTTCTCCTGAGAGAGCCGCTATCTGTTCTGCGAAGAGATTCGCACTAACCAGCATGTTCGCTAGTGTCGACATTTGTCTTGGAGCTAACAATCGTAAAACTGCATTTCCTCCATATTGTATCTTCCTTAATGTTGCCCATTCCTGCGAACTGTTCATTACCGCATGTTTTTGAGCTGCACTGTTCATGACACTAAAACGATTCTCCCACTCAGAAAACCAGTCCCCTGCGATATCAACAAGCCCTTCTCGTTTACCCGCATCCACTACTTCCCGCCAACACTGTTCTCTCCAGGTTTTTGTAAGTTCCACCAAAACCTTTCCATGCACACTGTCGAGAATATAATGAGAGCCAGGCACTTCTTTCAGTAAGTGCATTAATCGGTTTCCTTCCAATCGTGCCACTTTCAACCAGAGCGTCTTCGTTGAGCTTAATACCGGAAAGGGGATTCCCGTATTCTCTTCCCATTGTACTAATAGATGGTTCCACGCCGTTTTGAATTCCTCCATCGATAAATTCATTATATTCGGTGCCGCATCATATTGCATTAATTCGTCACAGAGTTCACGTTGAACCGGCCCAATATCCATATCCTCGACCTTCCCTGCATTTATATCTCTCCGACACATTCGCTTGGACTGAGGCGTTACTATTATTTGAGGTTGGTTGGAATCCTGCGAACTCTCCGCATTTTCTGAATCTTTGTACTCCGAGTCTGACGTTCCACTGTCCAGTAACTGTACTTGTCCTTGGTCCGCCGTGTGATCCCACCACACACGTTCGTACCATTGTTGGAGTATCGGCCTCGATATTTGGTAGTGCTGTTGCAGTTTCGTGCAAGTTTCCTGGTCCGACAGGTCTGCTTGTATCAACTTCTCCTGTTCCGCTAGTGATAGTTTCATCACCGTATCGGACAAGAAGTGTAGCAGTTCTGTCATTCGGGGATCTCTCGTCCGTAATATCTGCATTATCTCGCACTTGAGCCCGTGATGAATCGTAGGGCCAGATAATCTGTGTATGAGATCCGTGTAATCGCCGTTCCAATCTTCAGGGTCCCAAGGAGATTGATTGCCATAGCTGGTAATTGACCCATCCGGCGTTGCTACCAATTCATGAGAAGAAGCTCAAGCCAAAGACCAACTAATTTTGAAATAACTCGATCTACATCATTTAGACCAATTAAATTCGAATTTAATGTGTCCTACTCGAATTTGCATGGTTTCACATCATATATCCACTTTCACATCACTTCACCGGCCGCACTACTTTTCTCTTCTAAACTCGAATAATATACCGAGCTCGATTTGTCATTATTACGTTCGTCCTCTTCCGTATTGTTATCGTTCATAGAACCGGTATACTCGATAACCTTCTGGTTCGATTTCATCGCATCCTGCATTTCGTTGTTATTACCTTCCGTTTCTATAGTAACGTTTGCGGCACGAGTTAAGCGCTCTGAGTGTAAACCTAAAGCACAAATGAGGGAAGATATTTTCTGCAACTATCTGCGAGATTATCTTTTTCAAAATACATGTTTAGAACACATTTTGTATACTAAGTTAATAGTGTCCAGGAGATTTTGTTAGGATACTAATAAGCGCTTTATTATCGATAGGTTAACTCAACATTGCAAAATAAATTGAAACTGGCAATAAAAGCTTTAGGATGAAGTGGATGTCAAATTACAACATCTTTTGAATCAAAAGGAATACTTAGATTCATTAGATGCAAAGAGTGAGTGGTATACGAATAAAAAAATGCAAAAACTGTGTGGCATTTGGCAAATAAATTCTCAATAACAGTATATTCAGGCGATATTGGTCCACGCCAAAAGTTTCTAACAGAGATGATTCATCAGCTGAAAAAAATGAGACGAGCGACAGCATGACGCGACAAACATATAACCCGACCAAATCCATCCAAGCTAGTTTTAAGTGTAACCTAAAGTTAGACAGTTTACTCATCACTAGTATCACTTGCACAGGCGAGTTGAACTTTAGCCATTCCAAGGAATCAACCAAGTTGCCGTCTCGACACGATGATTCTTAAAATAGTTAACAACACGAACAGTCTAGCGATTCGAGCTAAGTTATCAACTACCAATACTTAAAAAGTAGGGCTAGATACTTTTCCTTCGGCTACTTTATAAAAAACTGGCACTCGATACCTGTGGGTTACTTTTTAAGGATACACTACTAAATTAGTTTAGATATGTAGTAACGCACGATGCTAGGTCTAATTTCGAAAAGACTGAGTCATATCGAAATTTACTCGGTAATTTACGACTTTTTAGATTTGGTATATTTGACTTAATCGAATATGATTTATGCACCAAATGATTAAACGTACTGTAATTGACGTATAACCAGGTATATATCAATGTGGCAGTATTTGATTTGATGATCTAATATTTATTAATAATATTGTGTGTTCTAGACGAAACTTCCAAGCGTTATTGATTCAATCGCAGAATCTTAACATTATAAAAACCGCGCAAATCCTGTTACCACTACCGTAAAATGCATGTCAAAGGCGGCACCTATGTTTCCACGGTACAACAAAACCCTGTCAAAAGTGTTGTGGTAGCCTACGACGAGAACTCGTAAAAGTCAGAGTGGGCTACTTAAAATCATGTGTAAAATCCTGTTGTTCTGGTCTGATGGCCGGCCCACTCTTATTCTATGGTGCTCTCGGATGGGGTTCTGTCAACACTATAGTCCTGGCCGCTCCCTCAGCACGCGACTTCCAGTGTTTTTTCGTACCACCATGTCGTGTACCCGACCTCTGCTGGGTCATTGACTAAATTTCCGGTTCATTAACTGTCGAACCGCTGGCCTTTCCACTCGTCTATCACGTTTTTTTTTTTGGAAAACCACGGTCTTGTTCCTTTTCTTCGGTCAAAATCAGATTGTACACCTTCTTGATATCTCGTTTCTCGTTGACATAAAACATCATCACAGCCCGTGTCACAGCATCTCGCAGATTTGGTGGGTTCAGATGCCTTACCAAGTGATCACATCTCAAATCTTGATCTTGCTTTTTTGTATTCAGCTCTTCTCGAATGCCTGCACTGTCTACCTGTTTGGTGTACTGGTTAAAGTATTCGATCACTCGTGCCTTGACGTCCTTCTGCTTCAGATTCATCTTGAGATTTTCAAACACCTCGTCTATATTTGACTTTTGATCGTTCATGATGCTTTCAATAATATCATGTAGACGGCCCACCAGAATCTCTTCCGTGAAGTCTTCGCGGTTGGTGTCTCACTCGAGCATACGGCACATGTCAAGCAAACCTTGATCCATCGTGCTCATGACCGACACCATCACTTCCTCCACTTCTGTAGACGTAGCTGCACACCAATCTCGAACTTCGTTCTCGTAGTTCCTACGATCCTGTTTCCACAGAGCCAGTTCATCATGTGCAAAGCTCTTGATCCTCTGGGAGATCGGAGCATACAACACACCTCTTCTGTACGACTGGGACTCCTCACTGAGTCGTGTCGCTACCAGTTCATTTGTTTTCCCAACCTCCCTTGTCAGACTTTTCGCAACTAAAGAGTTCTTTGGAGTATCCAAAAGACGTAAGCGAGTGAAACACACCAAATTGAGAACTGGAACTTCCAAAGCCTCCAACGTTTATTTCAGTCCCTTAGGTTGTAGATTACTAATCCAAGAATCGCAACCAACTAAAATGTAACTGCCCCCAACTCAACGTCCACCAACAATGTCTTGCGTGATTGTCCAGGGACACGAGATCATTACTAACCATTTGGTTCCCTACCCAAAAATACTCTATACCTCTCAACTGGTTATAGGCACGCTGATCTACGGTTGTGTATCCTAGCAGGGTACACTACACGCGGGGACCACCAGTATCCATAAAGACACTCGAACAAATCCGTGCAAACGACTTTCATTGGAGACTCATTTTTTGAAGTCTCTGTAACATTTTACACGGTTGGAGCTTCAACACTCAATTGCTGCGGAGGCAAGGTTGAATTTATATTAGCTCAACCGCGTTTATCCGCATGCTTATGACCAAAATCTTTCTTCGGAGGGATCTTGTATTGCTGTCCAGTCTTGGCATGGCCCGCCGGAAAGATGTAGATGCGCATTGTATGTATTTGTGTACAGTATGTATTTGTGTACAGTATGTATTTGTGTACAGTATGTATTTGTGTACAGTATGTATTTGTGTACAGTATGTATCTGTATATATATGTGTAGATCATCGCTTAAATCTGAAAATGTTGACTCAAATTGGATGTCTCGGTTCTGACAAACAAATCGTAGTGGAGCTAGTCGAGGTGGTCCTCAAATACCTTTGGGTTTTTCTCATTCTTGGATTGGCGAACCAAACGATGCTTGTTCTCTTGCCAATACTTAGCATTGTAGGCTGCAATCTTATCATTTTTTTTGCTGATAAAGCTGTATAGCATCTTTTTGTGATTGAGTCAGCAGTATTGCACTTATTAGATCATATATAATATATATATATTAAATAGATTAATCGGAAAGCCTACCAAATCAATGATAAATCCTTTTCCTTTCATTGCACATCGAGGGATGGGCTTCGCGACATACGCTTCGCTGCGAGACTTCGGCCAAGCCCAACCCAGTCGGCTGCTTGATGGAACTTACGGCATTTCCGATTGAATTGATCTCATCGACCGTAATTTTTTTATGGCTTCAACTTTGAGTAGGCGCTTGATATCCTGCTTTAGACTACGATATATCTTCGAACGTATTCATTGTGTGAAAGCCATTCGAAGTTTTTCTTATCATTCTCATGGATCCATTTGATCGACTTATTCTTGTATATGTAGTTACCCCAACGCATGATATAACTATCATCACTAGAGTCTTGAATCTCCCCTTCAAGAAATGATACAATTTCTATTGTAGAACCAACGACAGTATGATGGAGCACTATCAAAAATCTCTTCTAAGGTCTTGCTCTTGTACTTTACATAATCTAAAATGACACTCAGGTATTCAAGTGGTATGCTCGTAATATTTCACGAGGGGTTGTGATGGGGTTAGGTGTTCAGGAAGTGATTACTAAGCATAATTCCTAGTCTTGAGGGTTTCGGAGAAGAGTTGTGAGTATGTTCAAAACTGTTTAAAACAAAACGCCCTTGAAATCGGTTCCACCCACTCCTGTTGATTTCGGTCAATGCTCAGCGTCCAGATTCCCGGCTAGTTGAGTTTCGAAATCAGCGTAAACAGCACCGAAACCGGGCTGCTGAGGGATGGACTATCTTGTGAAATCTGATCGCCGCGGCGATCTGGGTTGGCCATTGCGACTTGGATTTGTTTCTCTGCCCCACATGGCCAACGGCAAGATGGAGAAGAAAGGAAAACTCGCCGAGGGTGGCACCTGATATCCAAGACTAGGTGACCCCGCCATGCTACCACCCTCCAGCCTACGCTCGACGAAAACAATAGGTTAGACCCGTGGCGCAACCGGTATCGAGATAATCCCCCTCGTCATCCACGTGTCGGCGTAGCTCGACTCCGAGGTAAGTTTCGCCGTACCCTGCAAGTAAAGGACAAGTGGCCCGTTACCAGCGACCACTTTATCTTCACTTGCGTTAATGTGCCCAAAACATCTGTTAGCATCGATCCGTAACTTTTCGTCAATTCGATCATTAATATCACGTTCGTCATTTACTCATTCCCACGCTGATTCCCAAAATTTACCCGTCCATCCACGTTAATCACCTTACAGTCTGTCACGACCCGGTCGACTCCTGTCCACCATTTGGTTCGTCAATATTCGACCGGGTCCGCTTCCGTCCACAATTTGATTGGTTTAAAAACCAACAGGGCAAGCATGACCTGCCGAAGGATCGCCTTGTGTTCCAGGGCAGTCTCATCTTCTTCGTGAGTCTGCATGACCCCGAATCGATTTTGGCTTTCCCGTTAGTGGTCGAGCCCCCTCATCAGCTAACGCCAAGTCCAGTTCATCGAACCAAGTTTGCTCTTCGTGGTATTTCCACTGTCCCAAGAACTCCCAGTGAGTCCGCCCAAAACGGTTTTTCCGTCCTGATCTGATATCCATTTCAGCCTCGTATTTGTCTTGATCCAGTGGCTGGTCCCAGCTATCTTTTGGTAGCAGAGCTTCATAAAAATTGAACCTATCTTCACTTGATTCTAGATGGGTTCTTGAACTATCCGGGAAATGCTTGACCAACTTCACTTGGACACATGTACGATCGGCAAGATATTGTAGTCAGTACCCGCGGTGATCAGTTTGGTGACATGGTCCCCGACGAGCTCTGCCACCTTGGACAGACCATGCCACATATGTGCCATCTTCCGAACATACCCCTCTTTGACTCGTTTCAGATTCAACCACACCCTGGAGCCTGGTTCTACCCATGTCGGCTGACCTGGTCATTATTCCGCTCAGCTCGGTCTTCGATAGCTTGCCGAAGACGCTCGTTTACCTGCTCACGAGCAAGTATGTAGTGACGCTGAACTTTAATAATCAAGTGACGAGCGTTTTGATCACGTCTCCCGGTAGATACGACCGTGATCGAGGCAGCTAAGGTGAATCTAGGTTGCACTTTGTTTCTCGTTCAAAATTTTGCTCAACGCTCGGAACACATCCGAGATGAATCCAGGTTCCCGGTCATGCCTAATAACTTCGCTCGCCCAAAACGTCTGAGCAGACATTTCTCGTTGCTTTGAGCCATTTAATGTGCTGTACGAGTGGAACCTGCCGTGGCAATGATCAGGCCCTTAAACGAATCAGTACAGATTGAAAATTCGGTATATCCATTTCGAGACTTGGGCAAAGACGGAATGTGGTACTTGGAACGGGTAGGTTGTCTGTATATCTCCAGATGACTGCTCCTTAATGGTCGGCCGGCCCTTCCCCATCTAACAATCAAAGTAGCTTCCCACATACGCTTGCACGCTGCGGTAAAGACCTCTCCAGTGAAAGTGAGCCTTGATTTTGTGGTAAGTTCGTCCAATACCCTGATGCCCTCCTTCCATGTGTGGTGTAGTCGCTCTCAGAAATTCTTCCTGAGATGCGAACACCCACGGAGGCCCAGAGACTGACTATTGTGAGGGTACTCCGTCCATCCGAGTCATGATCCGATCCAGCATCCGGCCGGCTGGATTGGTCACTTCCATCCGCTTGGTCGTGACGACTCGGATGTTTCATGTTGAAAGCTCACCATGTGTACCCGTCAGTACTGGCGGTTGCGCTCTCTTGGTGGACCCTAGAGCGAAAAGTGTAAAGTCCATCGAATAAGGAGACGAGGGATAGGACTAGGGGTAGCTCCTGGGCGGAAATCGTCACCGGGGAGCTCGACTGGCTATATACTTGAACTTTGTATACTGCAACGGCTGGACCGAGAATAATCGATCGGCCAGCCAAACCAATAATAATGAAGGGTAATCCAAACGTGTACGTAAAGGGGAATCCA
>MIQA02014148.1:0-13004 GCA_001887855.2 Sclerospora graminicola | reverse complement strand
ATACAAATAAAGAAATATTACCATTTATTTATGGTAATAGATATGATCATACTATAATTAATTTAAAAAATGTTTCTTTTTTTTTAAAACGTATTTTTAAATTAATAAAATATACAATAAAAAAAAAAGAAAAAATTTTAATAATTGGTAATTCAAATGAAATTAAATTTTTATTTACAACCGCATTTAAAAAAAAACATTCTAATATTATTTTTTTTACTAATGACTGGATAAATGGATTAATTACTAATAAAATTAGAAATACAACATTTAATAAAATAATTCATTATTTAATTAAAGAACATGAAATCAAATTAATTTTAATAATTAAAAGTTCAGTTAAGGATACTTTTTTAAATCAAGAAATTTCAACTTTAAAAATTCCAATAATTTCATTAATTAATACAAGTCAAACTATGAAAAATATTAATTATCCTATTGTAACAAATTCAAAAAATATTCAATCAATATATATTTTAATGTATTTATTACGTAAAATGTTTTAATAAATAATATGAATAAATTAAAACCAAGAAATAAAATATGTTTTCAAAATAATAAAAACATTCATATAAATTTAAAATTATTAAAATTAAGATCAAAAAAATGGAATATATTTAAAAGAAAATTACGATATAAAAAAGAAATTAAACCTGAAAAACGTAAAAAATTTTTTCAAAAAAGATTATTTGAAAAACAACAATTTAGAAATTTTTATGGATGTATTCATGAATATCAATTAAAAAATATATTTAAAAAATTATCAAAAAAAGATAATAAAATAAATATATTTCAAAAATTTATTATAATGTTAGAAAGTCGTTTAGATATTAATTTAGTAAGATTAAAATTAGTAAAAACTATTTTTCAAGCAAAACAATTAATTAATCATAAAAAAGTTCAAATTAATAATAAAATTATAAGTAAACCTAATTTTATATTAAAAAAGGGGGATATCGTTTTTATTATAAAAAATTATAAATATGCAAAAAAAAAAAAAAAATTATGACCAAAAAAAATTTATTAATAAAAATTATGACCAAAAAAAATTTATTAATAAAAATTATGACCAAAAAAAATTTATTAATAAAAATTATGACCAAAAAAAATTTATTAATAAAAATTAGACCAAAAAAAATTTATTAATAAAAAATTATGACCCAAAAAACCAATCATAGTAAAAATTCAATGACCAAAAAAAATTCATTAAATAAAAAATATGACCAGAAAAAAATATCTAATAACAAATTTAAAATTAATAAAAACCTTATCTTAATTTTAAAAAAAAAAAAAAAAATATTATTCGAAAAGAAAAAAGATATTTATATGTTTCTAGTGGAAGAACGGAAGACCAGAAAAAACCCTTAACACAACTGAATATTGATATAGAAAATAAAAAAAACAAAAAAGCTATTTTTGTCTCTAATAGAACCTACTCTCTTAAAAGCGAATCTTAGATTCCTTTTCATTAAATTCAACAAGATTACAATTTAATTGAATATTAAAAAAAAATATAAAAATTCAATTATTTCAATGTGTAAGTCATAACAAAATATAACTAATACAAAGGCATTAATGAATGCCTATTCGCGATTAATTATCTTAGACGTAAAAGAAATGACGAAAAAGGCTATAGTCAACATAATTATATTATTCGAAATATAATTTCCTAAAGAAAACCTTTTTCCTTTGTGAAAATTGTTACAAAATAGGTGAACTTGAATAGCTATCCTGAAGTCACACTATTAAAAATAATCAGAACGAATTCTGTAAGTAATGACGAATGAAAATGGAAATTAGGTTTATAAAAATCAATTAAATTATTTGAAAAATTTTGAAAAATTTACTAAAAAAGGTGAAAGTCCTGTAGAATAATTTTTTTTTATAATAGTAAAAAGAGGTATGTGTAATCTTTTTTGAATATTGGGGAACCACCCTCAAAACCTTTTAAAAATTAATGATCGATAGTGAACAAGTACTGTAAAGGAAAGGAGAAAAAAAACTTTTGAGTTTGAAATAATTCTGAAATTTAATGTTAATAATCAATTGGAACTTTTAAAAAAAGTGACAGTGTACCTTTTGCATAATGGGCCAGCAAGTTTATTGTTATAGCAAGCTTAATTTAATAAAGTAGGCGTAGATAAATCAAGTTTTAAAAAGCTGTAAGTTATATAAATAAGACCCGAAACTGAGTGATCTAATTATGAACAGATTGAAAAATAGGTAAAACTATTTGAAGGATCGAACTCACATATGTGGCAAAATATGGAGATGATTTGTGATTAGGAGTGAAAGGCTAATCAAACTCAGAGATAGCTGGTTTTCCGCGAAATCTATTGAAGTAGAGCATTTAAAATCTTTTTTTGGGGTAGAGCACTCATTGAGCTAAGGGGCTTAAAAACTTACTAAATTCTTGGAAACTCCGAATACAAAAAAACGTTATTTAAATAGACAGACATTAGGCGCTAAGGTCTTTTGTCAAGAGGGAAACAGCCCAGATTGATCGCTAAGGTCTCTAAATAATATTCTAAGTGAAAAAGGAAGTAAAAAAATAATGACAACCAGTAGGTAGGCTTGGAAGCAGCCATCCTTTAAAGAAAGCGTAATAGCTCATTGGTCTAGTTTTTTTGCGCCTAAAATGTATCGAGACTTAAGAAATTTACCGAAGCGGCAAGTTTTATGAAAAAATAAAACGGTAGCGGAACATTCTGTAAATTAATAAAGATATATTGTGAAATATATTGAAGATATCAGAAAAGAAAATGCTGGCATTAGTAACAAAAAATAATGACTATTAATCATTATCACCGTAAATCCAAGGGTTTCTATGTTAAAATGAATTCTATAGAGTGAAACGGCCCCTAAGAAAGATTTGACGAAAGCAAATTTTGATGGGATAATTTTTAAATTAAATTTTTTAAAAAAAGTGACAAAAATTTTAAATTTTTCAGGAAATAGCTTTTTTAATTAAAAACCGTACCCTAAACCGACACAGGTGGATAGGTCGAGTAGACTAAGGTGAATGAGAGAACTATGTTGAAGGAACTCGGCAAAATGACTTTGTAACTTCGGGATAAAAAGTACCTAATTTAACTAATTAGGTGGCACAGAATAGGGGGTTGCGACTGTTTAATAAAAACTTAGGACTCTGCTAAATGGTAACATGATGTATAGGGTCTGACACCTGCCCGGTGCTGGAAGATTAAAAGGAAATGTTTACGCATTGAATGGAAGTCCCAGTAAACGGCGGCCGTAACTCTGACGGTCCTAAGGTAGCGAAATTCCTTGTCGGGTAAGTTCCGACCTGCATGAATGGTGTAACGACATCCCCGCTGTCTCCAACATTGACTCAGTGAATTTGAAATATCCGTGAAGATGCGGATTTTCTATAGTTAGACGGAAAGACCCCGTGAACCTTTACTACATCTTTATATGGTTATTTTATCTAATATGTGTAGTATAAGTGGTAATCGTTTAGACCTTTACGCTAGTAAATTGTTTAGATATCTTTGAAATACCACTCTTATTAAAATAAATAACTAATATTTTTTAAATAGACAGTGTATGGTTGGTAGTTTGACTGGGGCGGTCACCTCCTAAAGAGTAACGGAGGTGTACAAAGGTAAGCTCAAATTGGATAATTTTATCAATTGTAGAGTATAATGGTAAAAGCTTGCTTGACTGTAAGATAGACATATCAAACAGGGACGAAAGTCGGTCATAGTGATCCGATAATTCTTTGTGGAAAGATTATCGCTCAACGGATAAAAGGTACTCCGGGGATAACAGGCTAATGACTCCTAAGAGCTCCTATCGACGGAGTCGTTTGGCACCTCGATGTCGACTCATCACATCCTGGAGCTGAAGAAGGTTCCAAGGGTTCGGCTGTTCGCCGATTAAAGTGGTACGTGAGTTGGGTTTAGAACGTCGTGAGACAGTTTGGTTCCTATCTTCTATAGATATTTTGAAAAATGAAAGAATCTAACTCTAGTACGAGAGGACCGAGAAGGGTAAATCTCTGGTGTATCGGTTGTTTAAAAGCATTGCCGAGTAGCTAAATTTATTTTGGATAATTACTGAAAGCATCTAAGTAAGAAACCGTTCTTAAAAATTTTTCATAAAAAAACTGTAAAAGATGATTACATAGATAGGTTTTAAGTGTAAGTATTGTAAAATATTTAGCTTTAAAATACTAAAAGTTTACAAAATTTAAATATATTTATTTCTTTGTAGCTCAACGGTAGAGCAAATGGCTGTTAACCATTAGGTTATAGGTTCAAATCCTATCAAAGAAGTTTTTATATTGGGGTCGAATAGCCAAGCGGTTTACGGCAATAGTTTGCTAAACTATCGGTTAATTAAATTAACTCGTGGGTTCAAATCCCACTTCGACCTATTAATAAGATGATGTAGTTTAAAGGTAGAGCGTGGGAATCATAATCCTAATGTTGTAGGTTCGAGTCCTACCATCATTATAATTAAACGGAAGATAGCATAGTCTGGCTAATGCATCTGTTTTGGGAACAGAAGATCAAAGGTTCAAATCCTTTTCTTCCGAAAATTGCGCATATGATGAGATAGAGTAATAGGTTAACTTGTCAGGCTCATAATCTGAAGATGTAGGTTCAAGTCCTGCTCTCATCATTTTATTATAATATAATAAAATAATTAATTATGATTCAAATTCAAACTAAATTAAAAATAAATGATAATAGTGGTATTAAAATAGGACAATGTATTAAAATTTATAAAAAAAAAGTAGGAAAAATTGGAGATACAATTTTAATTTCAACTAAGAAATTACGTTTGAACCAAAAAAAAAAAATTAAAATAGTAAAAGGTGATTTATTTAAAGCTTTAGTTATTCATACAATATATCAAAAAAAAAGTACAATTGGTAATCTAATAAAATTTGATAAAAATTGTATAATTATTTTAAATAATCAAAATAAACCTTTAGGAACACGTATATTTGGTCCAATTACTTCTGAATTTCGAAAACAAAAAAATTTTAAAATATTATCATTAGCTTCAAATATTTTATAAAAATCTATGGAAAAAAATTTACAAAATCATTATCAAAATGTTATTATATATGATCTTTTAACAAAATTAAATTTTAAAAATATATTTGAAATTCCTAAAATAACTAAAATTTGTTTAAATATTGGATTTAAAAATACAAATATTGAAAAAAAAAAATTAATTAATATAATTTTACTTTTAAAATTAATAACTAATCAAAAACCTCTTATAACTAAATCAAAAAAAAATAATATTTATTTAAAAATAAAAAAAAATTCAATTATTGGTTGTAAAGTTACTTTAAGACGGAAAAATATTTTTAATTTTTTAGAAAAAGTGTTAATTTTTATTATACCACATTTAACTTCAATAAAAATTAATTGTAAAAATAAAAATATTTTTGATTTTCAAATTTCAAATATTTTTGATTTTTTTGAATTACAAACTGAATTTTCAAAATTTAAAAATATACCATCTATTGATGTATCTATTCATACAAATGTACAAAATAATCATGAATTATTTTTATTATTAAATTCACTTTTTATAATAAATTCTTAGCAAAAATAGCTCAATGGTAGAGTATAACCTTGCCAAGGTTAATGTTGAGGGTTCAAATCCCTTTTTTTGCTTAAATAAATATAATGGACCCAAAGGCAGTATTTGGTATTTCCATTTTTTTAATTTAATGGGAATAATAATAGAATTGACATTTTTTTGTGATTATAGATTAATTGGTAAATCTTTTATCTTCCAAGTAAATATTGTGGGTTCGAGTCCCACTAATCACATCAAAATATAAAGGAGAAATGGCTGAGGGGTTAAAAGCGGCAGACTGTAAATTTGTTGAAATATTTTCTACGTAGGTTCAAATCCTACTTTCTCCAACTATTAATGAAAATTATTTATTAAAAATTAAAAAATTTTTATCTTTTAAGATAAAATTAATATAAGAATGTTTTATTAATTAAATTTTTAAAATTTAATTATTTGAAAAATTATTATTAAATAATTAATATTAAAATTTAAATAGAGTTTGATCCTGGCTCAGAATAAATGCTATCGGTATGCTTAACACATGCAAGTTAAATGTATTTAAAACATAGCGGACGGGTGAGTAACACGTGAATTATCTACCTTTTAATTCAGAATAATTATTTTTATAAAAATACTGAATAAATAAATTAAAGTTTTTAACGTTAAAAGATGAGTTTGCGTAAGATTATGGTAGTTGGTAGTTTAAAAGACCTACCAAGCCTTTTATCTTTAGCTGGTTTGAAAGAACGATCAGCCACATTGGAACTGAGACACGGCCCAAACTTTTTTAAAGGCAGCAGTGGGGAATTTTGGACAATGAGCGAAAGCTTGATCCAGTAATACCGAGTGAGTGAAGAAGGCTAATTAGGTTGTAAAGCTCTTTCATTAAGGAGGAAAATGACAGTACTTAAAAAAGAAGTTCCGGCTAATACCCGTGCCAGCAGCCGCGGTAATACGGGAGGAGCGAGCATTATTCGGAATGATTAGGCGTAAAGAGTTTGTAGGTGGTTTTTTAAGTTGAAAGAAACAAATTAAAGCTCAACTTTATACATTTTTTCAAAACTGATAAACTAGAGTATAAATAGAGGATAATGGAATTTCTATTGGAGTGATAAAATACGTTGATAATAGAAGGAAGGCCTATGGCGAAGGCAATTATCTGGGTATATACTGACACTGAGAAACGAAAGCTTGGGTAGCGAACGGGATTAGATACCCCGGTAGTCCATGCCGTAAACGATGAGTGCTAATATTTAGAATTTTTAGATATAACAGCTAACGCGTTAAGCACTCCGCCTGAAAAGTATAATCGCAAGATTGAAATTCAAAGGAATTGACGGGAGTCTACACAAGCGGTGGAGCATGTGGTTTAATTCGATAATACGCGCAAAACCTTACCAACTCTTGCTAATTTTTATATAAAATTTTATATAAAAAACAGGTGTTGCATGGCTGTCGTCAGCTCGTGTTGTGAAATGTTTGGTTAAATCCTTTAACGAGCGCAACCCCTATTGTTAGTTGCTAATTTATTAAAATAAAATAAAAGAACTTTAACAAAAAGATTAATGATAGGTTAATGGAAGATGGGGATGACGTCAAGTCTTTATGGCCCTTATGAGTTGGGCTACACACGTGCTACAATGATAATCACAATGAGAAGCAATAATGTTAAGTTGGAGCAAATCTTTAAAAATTATCTTAGTTCGGATTAAGGGCTGAAACTCGCCCTTATGAAGTTGGAATCGCTAGTAATCGCAAAACAGCATGTTGCGGTGAATATGTTACTGGACTTTGTACACACCGCCCGTCACATCAGGGAAGTTAATTATTTTTAAAATGATTTTAATGTATTTAATAATTTTAAATAACTATTTAATTAAAATAATTTATAATTTAATTTAAATAAATTAAAATACTTAGAAAGTAATTAGTAACTTTGATGAAGTCGTAACAAGGTAGTCGTAGGGGAACCTGTGTCTGGAAGAGATCTTTAAACATTCTTAAATTAACTTTAAGATCTGGGGAAAATAGTTTAATTGGTAAAATCATAGTCTCCAAAATTATTGTTATGGGTTCAAGTCCCATTTTTCCTGTTTTTATTTATAAATATTATAAATCAAAAAAATTTTATAAAATCTGAAATTAATTAAATTCAAGTTATAAAAATAAAATTTTATTTAAAATACTTTTCAACCAAAGGGAATTTCAATTTAGATTTATAATATTTATAAATAAAAATAGTTTTAAAATAAAACTTTTCTAAAATTGTATAGTATTTAAGAGAAAAAAATTAAATATTACTAATTTATTTAATTTTAAATTAATTAATTTTGTATATATTAAAAACTAAAATAACAAACTTTTAAAAATTTTATGATAATAAAAAATTATATTATATTTCAAAATACATTAATGGATTATGCTGAACCCTGGCAAGCAGGTTTTCAAGATCCAGCAACACCGGTTATGGAAGGTATTATAAATTTTCACCATGATTTAATGTTTTTTTTAATTATTATTACAGTATTTGTTTGTTGGTTATTATTTAAAGTTATTATTCTTTTTAATGAAAAAAAAAATAAAATCCCCTCAACTATTGTACATGGTGCTACGATTGAAATTATTTGGACTTCTATTCCTGCTCTAATTTTATTAATTATAGCTATCCCCTCGTTTGCATTATTATATTCAATGGATGAGGTAATTGACCCCATTATAACGTTAAAAGTAATTGGAAATCAATGGTATTGGAGTTATGAATATTCAGATAATCTTGAATTTTCGGATGAACCTTTAATTTTTGATAGTTATATGATACAAGAAGATGATTTAGCTATAGGTCAATTTCGTATTTTAGAGGTAGATAATCGAGTAGTAGTTCCAACTAATAGTCATATTCGAATATTAATTACTTCTTCTGATGTTTTACATTCATGGGCTATCCCTTCATTAGGTATTAAATTAGATGCATGTCCAGGTCGTTTAAATCAAACATCAATGTTTATTAAAAGAGAAGGTGTTTTTTATGGTCAATGTAGTGAAATTTGTGGTGTAAATCATGGATTTATGCCTATTGTTGTTGAAGCTGTTTCATTAGTGGATTATTTAAGTTGGTTAAAAAATAAAATTAATTTTAATATTTAATTAAAAATTTCTATGTTATTTAAAATCATAAGTATAATTTTTTTAATTTTATTAATATTTACTGACATTAAACAAATAATTAATAAAATTAAAAAATTTTTTTATTAAAAATAATAAAGATTAAAAACCAACGTTTTTTACTCTAAAAATAAAAATATAATTTTACATTTAATTAAAAAATTTTAAAATATATAAATGAATTTTCAAAATATTGAACAATGGTCTACTCGATGGCTTTTTTCAACAAATCATAAAGATATAGGAACTTTATATTTAATTTTTAGTGCTTTTGCAGGTATTATAGGTACTACATTATCTCTTTTAATTAGAATGGAATTAGCTCAACCAGGTAATCAAATTTTTATGGGAAATCATCAATTATATAATGTTGTAGTTACTGCTCATGCATTTATTATGGTTTTTTTTTTAGTAATGCCTGCTTTAATTGGTGGTTTTGGTAATTGGTTTGTTCCTTTATTAATTGGTGCACCTGATATGGCTTTTCCCCGTATGAATAATATAAGTTTTTGGTTATTACCTCCAGCCTTATTATTATTAGTTTCATCAGCTCTTGTTGAATCTGGTGCTGGTACAGGTTGGACGGTTTATCCACCACTATCAAGTGTTCAAGCACATTCAGGGCCTTCTGTTGATTTAGCTATTTTTAGTTTACATTTATCAGGGATTTCATCATTATTAGGAGCAATTAATTTTATTTCAACTATTTATAATATGCGATCGCCTGGTTTAAGTTTTCATAGATTACCTTTATTTGTTTGGTCTATTCTTATTACAGCTTTTCTTTTATTATTAACTTTACCTGTTTTAGCTGGTGCTATTACGATGTTATTAACGGATAGAAATTTAAATACCTCGTTTTATGATCCTTCTGGTGGTGGTGATCCTGTATTATATCAACATTTATTTTGGTTTTTCGGTCATCCAGAGGTTTATGTTTTAATTTTACCCGCTTTTGGTATTATTAGTCAAGTTTCTGCTTTTTTTGCTAGAAAAAATGTTTTTGGTTATTTAGGTATGGTTTATGCAATGTTATCTATAGGTTTATTAGGTTCAATTGTTTGGGCACATCATATGTTTACTGTTGGATTAGATGTTGATACTAGGGCTTATTTTTCAGCTGCTACCATGATAATTGCAGTACCTACAGGTATTAAAATTTTTAGTTGGTTAGCTACTTTGTGGGGTGGTTCTTTAAAATTTGAAACACCTTTATTATTTACTTTAGGATTTATTTTATTATTTGTTATGGGTGGAGTAACTGGTGTTGTTATGTCTAATTCAGGTTTAGATATTGCTTTACATGATACTTATTATATTGTAGGACATTTCCATTATGTATTATCTATGGGTGCTGTTTTTGGTATTTTTACAGGATTTTATTTTTGGATTGGAAAAATTTCTGGTCGTAAATATCCAGAAGTTTTAGGTCAAATCCATTTTTGGTTATTTTTTATTGGTGTAAACATTACTTTTTTTCCAATGCATTTTTTAGGGTTAGCTGGAATGCCTAGAAGAATTCCAGATTTTCCTGATGCTATGAGTGGTTGGAATGCTGTTAGCAGTTTTGGATCTTACATTTCATTTTTTTCAGCTTTATTTTTTTTTTACATTGTTTATGTAACTTTAATTTATGGTGATAAAATTGATAACTAATAAATCAAATATAAAAATATAAAATAAAAATATATTTTTATTTCAATAATACAAATCATTATGTTGTTAATACTTATAAATTTATTTAAAATAATAATATATAAAATTCAAAAATTTTCAAAAACAGAAAAATATAAATATTTAAGTTATAAAATAAAATATTATATGAAAATTATGGCTGCTATATATCTATCTATTAGATTTTTGCCTTTTTTCGTCGATTTATATCTCTTTTTTGTCGATTTATATATTTTTTCTCAGTCGTTCGAAGAAATTATCATTTATATTGAGGATCTTGAAGATTTTATTTTATTCTTTGTGTGTATCTATATTTTACGCAAAAAAATTTAAATTAAAAACATCTTTTTAACATATTTTAAATTAAATTAAATTTCTCTTTGAAAAATTTAATTTTATAACAAGTAAAATAAAAATTATTAAAAAATCAATGGTTTAAGGGATTAAACAAAATCTTATTAGTATACTTTTGTTATACATTTCAAAATTTATTACAATATATGTTATTATTATAATATATATTTTTTCAAAAATATGATTATTTTAAAAATAATTCAATCAATAATTCTTATATTCAAAATTTATCGATATTTAAAAAAAAAAAACTTATTATCTATTTACTTATTTTGTATGTATTTTTTTCTACCCTTTGACTTAACCTTCTTAGATGATGAAGATAATATTGATCAAGATGAAATAGAAAAAAAAAAGAAATCCATAGAACAAACATCAAATAATAAGGATTTATATAAATATTTAATTGGAGCTTCTTGTATATTATTATTATTTATTTTAATTGTTTATTTTTATAACGGTGATAACCCCCCTTTTATAGATAATGATAGTCAATCAGATAATAATAGTCAATCAGATGATAATAGTATATATAGTCTATCAGAGGAATCAGAAAAGAAAATGCTGGATCAATTTTTTGAAGATACTATTAGTGATTTAGAGAATCCTGCTATTAGAAAACTAATTTTAGAAACGTCCCCTAAAGAAAGTTTTGTTGATGAAGTTCATGAATTACGTAAACAACTAGAAGAATTGGCTAAAAAATAATAATTATGAAATTAAAAAATAAAAAAAAATTAAATTAAGAGGAAAAATTTTTTAATATATCCTCAATTCGATAAAAATATAGAATTTTTAAAAGAAGAGGTATTATTTCAATTAAATGAACATTATTTAATAGGTGAAGAAAAACATGAAGATGAAGGAATTCATATACATTATTTTTTTGAATTAAAGACTTCTATGAATGTAAATTATTTGAATTTAGAATTAGAGAATCAAATATATCATGGAAATTATTAAATAGGAAAGAAAAAAAATTTATTAATTGAATATATAATAAAAGATGGAAATTTTATAACAAATATGAAGTTACCTATAAAAGTGGAAAATTATTAACATCAATAGAACATTTATTTCATAAATGTTCAGAAAAAGGTTTACAAGCAACACGTGGTGGAACAATTATGAAAAATTTAACAGAATTCAATGAATATAATATTCAAAAAGAGTCAAAAAAAAAATAGAACAAAATGTATTTTTAATTGAAGATTTTGATCCAATTATCAGAAAATAAAGCTAAAAAAATAGAAAATTGAATAAAAAATGCACCCGAACACCATTATTAAACTATTTGATTTCAATTTGTAAATCTTATAATTCGTTAGTATGGAAAAAATCGATCCAGTGATCCAAATAGAAAAGAAAAGGGGCTAATAAAAGAATGAAAAGTGGAAAGAAGTAGAATTTATAATAATTGAAAAAAGAAAGAAAAGGTTAAAAAGGTTTTGGTTTTTCGAAATGGCATAAAAGATGAATATCTATTATTCATCTTTTAAAGTAAAAAATAACTATGCGGATAGTTATGATACAACTAAGGTCTAAAGTTAATGTTCGGCGGATGATTCCGTAGTTTGTGGATTTACACTATCATACAACCCTGGAGTAGTACTTCTACCTGCTCGAATGTCGCAAACTACTCGAAATAGTTTATGTAAATGGTTAAGCTCCTCAAAAATACGTTCAAAAATCTCATCCCGTATATCTAAAGTATCCGTAAATATTTGTTGATTGGTTTGCACACTGTCAACAAGACTGACTGTAATACCAGTATATTCGGTAAGTTTCGCCCATTTCTGATATATTTTTATTAATGACATCGGCTGACCCTACGCCTCCAAGGCCAAAGAAAAAGTAGATTGTAATTATTCCAACTATTAATAAAGCCCCAAGCTAAATAAGTATTAGAATGATTTTCCAAAAAATATTTATCCTGAACGATCATCTTTTGTTTAATTTCGAGTTGAATTGATTTTATTTCTTGTAAGGTATGTAAAATATTTTTTTGGTTTTCTTGAAAAGTTTCTAATTCATCAGCATAACCCAATAAATAAATTAAATTTTTTAAAATTTTTTTCTATCATAATTTATTTAAAATGATAGATTTCTATTTATATACCATATAAATAGATAGATTTCTATTTATATACCATATAAATTGATAGATTTCTATTTATATACCATATAAATTGATAGATTTCTATTTATATACCATATAAATAAATAGATTTCTATTTATATACCATATAAAT
>MIQA02014147.1:0-16599 GCA_001887855.2 Sclerospora graminicola | reverse complement strand
TAATTATTCCGATGGGCCTAAGTAGATTTGAACTACTGACTTTACACTTATCAGGCGTATACTCTAACCAACTGAGTTATAGGCCCTTTTGAAGTAAAAGGATTCGAACCTTTGATTATCCGTACCAAAAACGGAGGCCTTACCACTTGGCTATACTTCAAAAATAAAATAAATATATGCTTAGAAAGACTTGAACTTTCATTTTTTAGATCCGCAATCTAAAGCTTTATCCAATTAAGCTATAAGCATAATTTTAATTTTTTTTTATAATTTTAATATTTATTAAAGAATTTTTCGATAAATATTTTTTAATTAAAATTAAAAAATTTAATAAATGAAAAATATTTTTAAATCTAATATCTATTTTTGGTAAATAATTTTTATATATAAAATGTTCACGTGATTTTTTATTGACATGAGGGGATCTTAATACCGTAAAAATTTTATTTTTATTTTTTACTTGAAATATCCCGTGTATTTGAACATTTTTAAATTTATTAAATTTTTTTAATTTTATAAAATTTTGTTTAAGTTGATTAATTTTTTGAAATGATTTAAAAGTTATTCTTAAAAGATACATATTGAAATAATAAAATTGTCTGGAGGTGGATTTGAACCACCGACACAAAGATTTTCAGTCTTTTACTCTAACCAACTGAGCTATCCAAACAAAATATTATATTAATAAATATAAATAAATTTTATGTAAATTCATTAATATAACATTAGGAAAAATAAATAAAAATAAAATAAACTGAGTATTAATAGTTAATATTATACTTTGAGTTTTAGTTATTTTCGAAATATACATTTTTCGTAGTATTTTTTCAAAATAAATAATTTTTATTATTTTTAAATAATAAAAAGAACTTACAACACTTATAATAATACCAAAAAAAACTAAACTAAAATAATTATTTTTAATTGCAGAAAAAAATATAAATAGTTTTGAAAAAAATCCAGCTAATGGAGGTATACCTGCTAATGAAAAAATATTAATCATTAAAATAATGGCAATTAATTTATTAATAATATAGATATTTGATAAATCTGTTAAATATTTAATTGGTTTATGATTAATATTTAATGATAAATAAGAAGTCCATAAATTTATACTTGTTATAATATAAATTATAATATAGAATAAAATAAATGGAATATTATTCAACATATTTGCTGTAAATCCTATTAATAGAAAACCTATATGACTTATAGAACTATAAGCTAATAATCTTTTTATTTTTTGCTGTTGTAAAGCAGATAAAGCACCTAACAACATAGATAAAAATGAGATAATATAAAAAAATAATTCAAAAAAATAAGAAATATTGATAAAAATATCAAATAATAATCGAATTAAAATAGCAATAAAAGCGATTTTAGGTACAATAGCAAAAAAACTGGAAATATTATTTGGAGCCCCTTCATATACGTCCGGTAACCAAAAATGAAAAGGTGAAGCTCCAATTTTAAATAAAATACCAATTAAAATAAAAATAAATCCATAAGATAAACTAATTAATATATTAATATTATTTAAAAAATTAATATTTGATAAAATTAAAAAAATATTATTAAAATTTAATGAACCTGTAATAGCATAAATCATAGAAGAACCAAATAAAATAAAACCAGAAGCAATAGATCCTAAAATAAAATATTTTAAACCTGCTTCAATAGATAATATAGATTTTTTTTGAGTTGAAGTTAAAATATAAAAACTTAAACTTTGTAATTCAATTGCTAAATATAAAGTAATAAAATGATTTGATGAGACTAATAACATTAAACCTAATAAAGATATTAATATTAATATAGGAATTTCATAAGAATTTATTTTTTGTTGTATTAAATATTTTTGTTGGATTAAAAAACAAGTAATTGTTGATAATATTAAAATACTTTTAATAAATTGTGTAAAATTATTAATAATTAAAACACCATTTAAAATAGTATTTGAAATATTTGTTATATTTAATGTTAATATTAAAAGAATTAATAATAAATATATTATTATAGTAGTAATATTTTTAAAAATCAAAATTTTTTCATTATTTTGATTTTGTTTGTAAAAAACTCCCCATAATAATAAAATTAATAAAATAGTTGTTAAAAAAAATTCGGGAATAATAATTTCAAAATTATTAAAAAAAATTTCTTGAAAAATCATAATCTAAAAGAAATAAATATTTTATAAATATTTACTTACTATATATGCTATATATTTATAAAAAATTTATTTTATAAATATTTATTTTAATTGAAAAGAATAAAAACAAAAATGTCTTTAAAAAAAATAAAAAATTTTTCTATTAATTTTGGTCCGCAACATCCAGCAGCTCATGGTGTTTTACGTTTAATTTTAGAATTAAATGGTGAGGTTGTACAAAAAGCTGATTCACATATTGGTTTATTACACCGAGGTACAGAAAAATTAATTGAATATAAAAATTATTTACAAGCTTTACCTTATTTTGATAGATTAGATTATGTTTCAATGATGTGTCAAGAACATGCTTATGTTTTAGCGATCGAAAAATTATTAAACTGTAATGTACCTTTACGTGCTCAATATATACGAGTATTATTTTCAGAAATTACACGTATACTGAATCATTTATTAGCAGTTTGTTGTCATGCTTTAGATGTAGGAGCAATGACGCCGTATTTTTGGGGATTTGAAGAACGTGAAAAATTGATGGAATTTTATGAACGAGTATCCGGTGCACGTATGCATGCAGCTTATTTTAGACCTGGCGGTGTTAATCAAGATTTACCGAAAGGATTATTAAATGATATTTATATTTTTTGTAATCAATTTAATACTCGATTAGATGAAATTGAAGAAATGTTAACTAATAATAGAATTTGGAAACAACGATTAGTAGATATTGGTGTAGTTTCAATGAAAGATGCTTTAAATTTAGGTTTTAGTGGTGTAATGTTACGTGGATCAGGTATTTCTTGGGATTTACGTAAAACACAACCGTATGAAATTTATGATCAGTTAGAATTTGATATACCAGTTGGTACAAATGGTGATTGTTATGATCGTTATTTAATTAGAATTGAAGAAATGCGTCAATCTATTCGAATTATTTCACAAATATTAAATAAAATTCCACAAGGTCCTATTAAATTAGATGATAAAAAAATTACAAATCCTAATCGAATTCAGATAAAAAATTCAATGGAATCTTTAATTCATCATTTTAAATATTATTCAGAAAATATTAGTGTAAGTAGTGGTGAAACCTATACAGTTATTGAAGCACCTAAAGGAGAATATGGTGTTTATTTAATATCGGATGGAACAAATAAACCCTATAGATGTAAAATAAAATCACCAGGATTTTTTCATTTGCAAGCATTAGATTTTTTATCAAAAAATCATATGATTGCAGATGTTGTTACTATTATAGGTACTTTAGATGTTGTATTTGGTGAAATTGATCGTTAAATTTAAATAAATTAAAAATAAAAACATTAATTCAATAAAATATGTTACAAAAAAAATCAAAATTTTTTAAAAAATGTAAATTAAAGCAATTGCAAAAAATCATACAAAATTATAAATATATTTATTTCTTTCGTTATAATGATTTAAATATTAATGAATTAATTTTGTTAAAAAAAAATCTTAATAAATTAAATTATAAATTTTTAATTTTAAATCAGAATTTAACCCATCAAATTATTTTAGAATTAAAAGCTCAAGGTTCTATTTTAATAATTTATGGAAATAATGATTTAAATTTAAAAAAAAATATAGTTAATTTTAAAAAACTTAAATTAATTTATTTAATTATTCAAAATAATATTTATTCTTATTTAAAAATAAAACAAATATTAAATAAAAATTATTTTCCGTTAAATAATTTAATTCTACAATCTTTTTTAAATTTTATATTTTATTTAAAAAAGATTGAAAAGGCGATTATAACTTAAAGGTAGAGTGTTAGATTGTGGGTCTAAGTGTTATGGGTTCAAGTCCCATTTTTCGCCCTTTTATATTTTAATAAATTCTTATGTTTAATAAATTTATATTAATTTTTTTACTTATTCTGCCACTAATTACAGTTATTATATTATCTTTTTCGAAAAATAAAAAATTTATTAAAAATTTTAGTATTTTTATGTCATTTTTTATTTTTTTAACATCATTACCTTTATGGATTTTATTTGATAAATCGACTTCAAATTTTCAATATTTATTTAAAATTGAATGGATTAGTCAATTTAATATTAATTTTTATCTAGGTATTGATGGTATTTCATTATTTTTTATAATCTTAACAACGTTTTTAATTCCGATATGTATGCTAATTAGCTATGAAATTATTACTAAAAATATAAAAGAATATTTTATTTTATATTTTATTTTAGAATTTTGTTTAATTATTTCATTTAGTATATTAGATGTACTTATATTTTATATTTTTTTTGAAAGCGTATTAATTCCAATGTTTTTAATTATAGGTATTTGGGGATCACGAGAACGTAAAATCAAAGCTTCTTATTTATTTTTTATGTATACATTAGCCGGTTCTTTATTTATGTTTATTGCAATTATTCATTTATTTTTAACTATAGGTACTACAGATTATCAAATATTATATTATAGTAATTTTAACTTTTCACATGAAAAATTATATTTTTTAGCTTTTTTTTTAGCGTTTGCTGTTAAAGTCCCAATGTTACCTTTTCATGTTTGGTTACCAGAAGCTCATGTAGAAGCACCTACAGCGGGTTCTGTGTTATTAGCGGGTATTTTATTAAAATTAGGGTCTTATGGTATGATTAGATTTTTAATTCCTTTATTTCCAAAAGCTACTTTATTTTATACACCTTATATTCTAGTTTTATGTTTAATATCCGTTATTTATGCTTCATTAACAGCAATACGCCAAACAGATTTAAAACGTATTATAGCTTATGCTTCGGTTGCTCATATGAATTTTATTATTTTAGGTATTTTTTCTTTAACAATTCAAGGGTTAGAGGGTAGTATTATTCAAATGATCAGTCATGGTTTAGTTTCTAGTGGATTATTTTTTTCAATTGGTTGTTTATATGATCGATATCATACACGATTTATTAATTATTATGGAGGTTTAGCTCATATCATGCCATTATTTTGTATCGTATTATTTATTTATATATTAGCTAATATGTCTATTCCTGGTTCAAGTAGTTTTGTTGGTGAAATTTTAATTTTAACAGGGGTTTTTGAAGATAATACTACAACCGCGATTTTTGCAACAATTGGAATGTTTTTGGGGGGTGTTTATTCATTATTATTTTATAATCGAATTTGTTATGGTAATATTCAAAATATTTATTTAAAAATTTATTATGATTTAACTTACCGTGAATTTTTAATACATTTAATTTTAATTGCAAATATTTTTTTATTAGGTTTATATCCAAAAATTTTTGAAAGTTGTATGCATGAAAGTGTATCAAAAATTTTAATACATATTGATTTTTCTTATTTTTATTAAACAAAATATTTGTTTAATAAAAGCCCTTTTAGTCTAATGGTTAGGACATTACCTTTTCACGGCAAAAATACGAGTTCAATTCTCGTAAAGGGTAAAGAATAAATCAATTTATTCTTTATATCTTAAATAATTATATATTATTTGTATATTTATAATTATTATAATATGATAATTTGATAACCTTTAATGGCTGTTGAATTATCATATATATTGGAATCAAATATTAAAAAATATAGAGATGAAAAAAGTTTACAAGAAACAGGAATTGTTTTATCAATGAGTGATGGTATTGCCAGGTGTTACGGTTTAACTAAAATTCAAGCTGGTGAAATGGTTGAATTTAATAATGGAAATATTAAAGGAATGGCCTTAAATTTAGAACCGGATGTTGTTGGTGTTGTTGTTTTTAGTAATGATCGGGAAATTCAAGAAGGTAATTTTGTAAAACGAACAGGTTCAATTGTTAGTGTACCTGTAGGACCAGAAGTTTTAGGTAGAGTAGTTGATGCTTTAGGACAACCCATTGATGGAAAAGGTCAGATTAAAACTAAAATTGAAAGTAGAGTTGAAGTTAAAGCTCCAGGTATTATGCCTAGAGAAAGTGTAAAAGAACCTGTTCAAACTGGTTTAAAAGCTGTAGATAGTTTAATTCCTATTGGACGTGGTCAAAGAGAATTAATCATAGGTGATAGACAAACAGGGAAAACATCGATTGCAATTGATACAATTATTAATCAAAAAGACCCTCATTTAAAAAAAGATTTAAATAATCAATTATATTGTATTTATGTTGGTATAGGTCAAAAAAGATCAACAATTGCTGAATTAACTAAAACTTTAGAAGAAAAAAATGCAATGTTTTTTTCTGTAATTGTAGCAGCTACTGCTTCAGATTCAGCTCCATTACAATATTTAGCTCCTTATACAGGTTGTGCTTTAGGTGAATATTTTAGAGATAATGGAAAACACGCTGTTATTTTTTATGATGATTTATCAAAACAAGCCGTAGCATATAGACAAATGTCTTTATTATTAAGAAGACCACCAGGTCGAGAAGCTTATCCAGGTGATGTCTTTTATTTACATTCACGTTTATTAGAAAGAGCTGCAAAAATGAATAGAAAAATAGGTGGTGGTTCATTAACAGCTCTACCTATTATTGAAACACAAGCTGGGGATGTTTCTGCATATATCCCAACTAATGTTATTTCAATTACTGATGGACAAATTTTTTTAGAAACTGAATTATTTAATGAAGGTCAAAGACCTGCAATTAGTGTTGGTTTATCTGTAAGTCGTGTAGGTTCTTCAGCTCAAATTAAAGCAATGAAACAGATTGCAGGGACTATGAAATTAGAATTAGCTCAATTTCGAGAAGTACAAGCTTTTTCTCAATTTGGTTCAGATTTAGATGCAACTACTCAACAACAATTAAATAGAGGAATTAGATTAACTGAAATGTTAAAACAAGACTTAAATATACCTTTATCTGTTGAAAATCAAATTGTAATTATTTATTTAGGTGTTCGTGGTTTTTTAGATAAAATTTCTGTAAATAAAATTTCAATTTTTGAAACTAATTGGTTAAATTTTATTAAAAATAATCATTCAAATATTTTAGATGAAATTTTAATTAAAAAAGAAATTTCTAAAGAATTAGATAAAAAATTAAATACTTTAGCAATTGATTTTACTAATAATTTTATTATTAAATAAATAAAATTGTTTATATATTATAAACAACGGCTAATTACTGATATAAAAGATTTTATTAATGATTATATAATCATTAAATTTTAATTTAATATTAATTACAATCTCTTGGATTCGAACCAAGATCTTCAAGCTTAGAAGGCTAATACTCTACCAATTAAGTTAAGATTGTTTTAGTATTAATTTAATTTGATTTTATATTAAAAATAGCATTTAATGAATTTCGGGAAAGTTGTTTATAAATTTTTTGTTTATATATATTTTTTTTTTCTTTTTTAGTTAATGTTACTGCACCTATTAATGCAATTAAAAGTATAATACCTGCAGCTAAAAAAAAAAATATATAATAACTATATAAAATTTGACCTAATGTTTCAATATTTGTAATACTATCTAATTGATTTATAAAATTTATTAAAAAAGGTTTTACATCAATAAATATTTTAAAATTTTTTGCACTAAAAAATAAAGTATTTACTTTTTGACTAAAAAAAGAATTATTTATTAAATGATAATAAGAAGTAAATATTTTACTAAACATTATAAATGTTTCTAAAAAAAAAAGAAAACTAATTAAAAAAATAATAGGTATATAACCAAAATTATTATTAATTTTAGTTTTATCAATTAAAACATTTACATTTAACATCATAATTATAAATAAAAATAATACGGTAATAGCTCCCACATATATAATTATTAACATTATAGCTAAAAATTCAATTTCTAAAATTAATAATAATCCTGTTGAATTTATAAAAACTAATATTAAAAAAAATGCAGAGTAAATTGTATTCGTAGAATATATTACAAAAATAGCTGAAGTTACAGCTATAATTGAAAAAGTATAAAAAAAAATTGTTTCAAAAACCATAATATAAGAAATTAAAATTACATAATTTTAAATTTATATATCTTAAAAAATATATTTTATTATTTTTATTTAATTAATAAAAAAATAAATAAAAATAATAAAATTATAATACCATTAAAATAATAAATAATAGATAAAAAAATAATATTTATTAAAAATATAGTACTTATTAACATTAATAATGAATAATGATAAATATAACCTGTTTGTAATAAAATTATTTTTTGACTTAAAAAAGAGAAAATAGCTGTTAAACCATAAGGCCCACACATTTCAATTAATCCTTTATCAACCATTTTATATGTAACATCATAACCAATTTTTAAAATATATTGATTAATAAATTCATAATAAATTTTATCAAAATACCATTTTCTATTTAAAAAATTATAAAAATAAATCCCATATTTTGAAATTTTTAAATTATATAAAAATTTAAATTTAAAAAAATAAAAATAAAGAGCAATAAATAAACCACCAAAACTTAAAATAACTGGTAATAATTTAAAAAATGTTGGTAAAAATTCAGCATCAATCATTTGATTATTTAATGGATTTATATAAATTGAATTATTCCAAAAATTAGAACCCAATCCAACAAACATATCTTTAGAAAGATAACCAATAAAAATACTACCCAAAGCTAATAAACCTAAAGGAATTCCCATTTCTAAAGGTACTTCATGAGCATTTTTAATAACATTTTTATAAGCATTTGTTTCACTTAAAAAAGCAAAAAATATTAAACGAGTTGAATAAAAAGCTGTAAAAAATGCTCCTATAGTACCTAGCCAATAAGCAAAATGACCTGTTTCACTAAAACTAGCAAAAGCTATTTCTAATATTAAATCTTTAGAATAAAATCCCGTTAAAAAAGGAAAACCCATTAAAGATAATGAACCTATTAAAAACATTATATAAGTAAAGGGTAATATACGCCGTAATCCACCCATTTTTCGAATATCTTGTTCATCGCCCATCGCATGAATAACAGCACCAGAACATAAAAATAATAATGCTTTAAAATATGCATGATTTGATAAATGAAAAATAGCTACAGGATAATTTGATAAACCACAAGCAAAAAACATATAACCTAATTGACTACAAGTGGAATACGCAACAATTTTTTTAAAATCATTTTGAACTAAACCGACAGTACTTGCAAAAAAAGAAGTTGAAGCACCAATAATTGTAATAACTTTTAAAGAAAATACAGAATATTCAAAAATAGGAGAACAACGTGTAATTAAATAAACCCCTGCCGTTACCATTGTTGCTGCATGAATTAAAGCAGAAACAGGGGTTGGACCTTCCATTGCATCAGGTAACCATAAATGTAAAAAAATTTGAGATGATTTACCCATAGCACCTATAAAAATTAAAATACAAGCAACATCTATTATACTTAAAATATAATTTAAAAAAATAAAATTAAAATCTTTAACAATGGAAATAGCTGCAAATGTACTAAAATATTCAATAGTTCGAATATTATAAAAAATAGTTAAAACACCTAATAATAAAATTAAATCACTAATTCGATTAATTAACATTGCTTTAATAGCAGCTTTATTTGCTTGTAAACGTGTAAACCAAAAATTAATTAATAAAAATGAACAAAAACCAACACCTTCCCAACCAACAAACATTTGCATAAAATTATCACCAGTTAATAATATAATCATAAAAAAAGTAAATAATGATAAAAATGACATAAATCTTGATAAATGTGGATCGGTAGCCATATATTTTGAAGAATAAAAATGAACTAATGTAGAAATACTTGTTACAACAACAAGCATTATCATTGTTAAACTGTCAAATAAAAAACTCCAATTACAATTAAATAAACCGCTATTAATCCAATTTGAAATATAAATAAAATATTCATATTCATGTTTAATTGAATTATAAATAATAATTAATGAAAAAATACAACTTAAAAAAGTTGTTAATGTAGTTATAAATACTGAACCTTCACGTCCAATATAAAAACCAAACAATCCAGCTGCTACTGAACCTAAAAAAGGTAAAAAAATTAACGTTAATAATAACATAATAAATGAAAATAATTAAGAAATATTTAATATATATTTCCACTTAAATACTAAATAATTTCTCAAAAAATATTTTTCAGATAAAACGATTATATCTATACTTTTAATTTATTATAATGATAATAAATTAAGTTTATAAATTGAGATATCGCCATATAATTTAAAAAAAACAATTAAAATAGCTAATCCAATTGCAGATTCTGCTGCTGCAACTGTTAAAATTAATAATGAAAAAACTTGTCCTATTAAATCATCAATTAAAACTGCAAAATAAATAAAATTTAAATTAATTGATAGTAATAATAATTCAATAGACATTAAAATAATTATAATATTTTGTCTATTTAAAATTATACCAAATAATCCTAGACAAAATAAAAAAAAAGTAAAAATAAAATGATTTAAAATACTCATAACCAATTAAAACTTATTAATATACTTGCAGTATATACAAACCAACTTAATGTAAAAGGTAAAAATATTTTCCAACCTAAACGCATTAATTGATCATAACGATATCTAGGTAAAATAGCTCGAGATACTACAAATAAAATAACAAAAAAACATACTTTAATACTAAACCAAAAAGATCCCGGTAAAAAATTAATATAATTAATATTAAATGGAAAAGGTGCTAACCAACCACCTAAAAATAAAATAGTAATTAAACTACTCATTAATAACATATTAGCGTACTCTCCTAAAAAAAATAAAGCAAAACCCATCGCAGAATATTCAACATTATATCCTGAAACTAATTCAGCTTCAGCTTCAGGTAAATCAAATGGATGACGGTTGGTTTCTGCTAAAGATGATATAAAAAAAATTAAAAAAATAGGAAAAAGAGGAAAACAGTACCAAATATTTTTTTGTGCTAAAACGATAGAAATTAAATTTAAAGATTTAGCACATAATGTTACTGCAAGAATTGAAAATCCAATAGTTAATTCATAAGAAATCATTTGTGCAGTTGATCTTAAAGCTCCTAAAAAAGAATACTTTGAATTACTTGACCAACCACCTATAATAATACCATAAACACCTAATGATGAAATTGCTAATAAATATAAAATACCTATATTTAATTCAGTAAAAAACATACCAAATCCTAAAGGTATTATAACCCAACTTAATAAACTTAAAAAAAAAGTTAAAATTGGAGCAAATATAAATAAAATAACATCTGCATTACTAGGTAAAATGGTTTCTTTTACAAATAATTTAAGACCATCAGCCAATGGTTGTAATAATCCAAAGATACCTACAACATTGGGTCCTCTTCTTCTTTGAATAGAAGCTAATATTTTACGTTCAACTAAAGTAAAATAAGCCACAGCAATTAATAAAGGTAATACTAAAATTAAAAATTTTAAAATTGTGTAGATCATAATGATTTGGAATGATTTTTAATAATTTTATTTGAATTAATTAAAATTTTTGAATATTGTTCTAATATATTTGTATAATAATTATTTTTTATTAAAGAATTTAAAAAATTTATATTAATTTTTAAATGTTTTTTATTAAAACTAAAATTATAAATTATATTAATTTTATTTTTTAATAAATAAGGTAAAATATCTTTAATTTTTAAAAAAAAAGTTGAATTAAAATTGGATTGATTTTTATTTAATAAAAATTTATAAATATTTCTATAAATTGTAGAATCTTTTCGTTGTTCTGTAATTAAATTTAGAATTTGTTCATTTTTTTGAATAAATCCTTCTAAATTTATATATATTCCATTTTTTTCAAAAAAAGTTAAACCTGGTAAAATTAAATTCGAATTTTGTGCATCTTTGGTAAAATGATGTCCTTGATAAATAATAAAACTATTTTGTGGTATTTTTAATTTAGTTTGTAAATTAGTATTAAATAAATAATATAATTTTGAATTTTTTACTAAATTAGTTGATCTTGAAAAAGTGATTTCAAAAAAATTAATTAAAGTAGTTTGAGAGTTAAAAAAATTAATATTATTTTTAAAAATTGATAAATTTTTTAATTTTGATAAAAAAAAAAATCCATTTTTTTGATTTATAATATTTTGACCAATAATAATTAAAGGTTTTTTAGCTTTTTTTAAATCTTTACAAAATGAATGTTTTCCTAAAATAATATTTATTAAAGTTTGAAATGTTAATCCTAAATGTTTTATAGGGTAAGTAAAATTAGTTTTATTTCCTATATAAGCTATTTTAAAATTTCCTTTTTTTAAACGATTAATTAAATGAATATTTAAAATAGAACCTTCTTTACGTATATTACTATTAATTATTAAACAAAGATCTGATTCTTCAATCGATTTTAAAGTATTATTAAATAAAAAATTTGATGTTATATCAGAATTAATTTTAATATTTTGATTATTTAAAAAATTTTCATAATGAATATTTAAAATTCCTAATTTATTTAAAATTTTTTTTAATAAAAAAAGAGATTCTAAATCCGTTAAATTACCTATAATACTTTTAATATTAGAACTATCAATTGTTATTAATTTCTGATTGATTAAATTTAATGCCTGTAACCAAGAAATTTTATGAAATTTATTTTTGTTATCTTTTAATAAAGGATATTTTAACCTTTGATATTTTAAACTATCAAAACAATATCGTGTTTTATTAGATATCCATTCTTTATTAATATTAAAATTAGTTTTAGGTAAAATTCGTACAATTTCATTGTTAAAAATATCAATTTTAATATTTGAACCAATACTATCTAAAATATCAATACCTTCTTTTTTTTTAATTCCCAAGAACGCGCTTTAAAACTATAAGGTTTTGAAGTTAAAGCCCCTACTGGACATAAATCAACTAAATTACCTGAAAATTCAGAATTAAAAATTTTTGGATAATAAAAATTAATTTCTGTTTTATTACCACGACCTGTTGTTCCTAAATCATCAATGCCACAAATTTCATTTGCAAAACGAACACAACGAGTACAATGTATACATCGAGTCATAATAGTTTTAATAAAAGGACCACAATATTTATCTTCTACACTACGTTTATTAAAGAAAAATCGACTTCGATCTGAACCAAAAATCATCGTTTGATCTTGTAAATCACATTCAGAAGCTTGATCACAAATAGGACAATCCAATGGATGATTTATTAAAAGAAATTCTAATACACTTTCTCGAGCTTTTTGTACTAAAGGTGTATTTGTAAAAATTTTCATATTAGACATTAAAGGCATAGCACATGAAGCTATAGGTTTTGGTGAATTGTCGATTTCAACTAAACACATTCTACAGTTACCTGCAATTTGTAAATTTTCTTGAAAACAGAATTTAGGAATTTCAATTTTAAAATTATTACAAGCTTGTAATACTGTTAAATTTTTATTAACTTTTAATTTAATATTATTAATATATATTTCAATCATATATTTTACAAAACGTTATTAAAATATGAATTTATTTGCACTAAAAGAATATATTTTAAGTATAAAATATATTCTTTAAGAATTATCAAAGAAGGGATTTGAACCCTTAATGCTTTTATAAGCTTTACATTCTAAGTGTAACGTGTTTACCAATTTCACCACTTTGATAATGTATACCTACTATTGGATTTGAACCAATAACCCGTAAATGGGAACAGATTTTAAATCTATCGTGTTTACCAATTTCACCAAGTAGGCTTTATTTTTTAAAATAAATGAAAAAAAATAAAATAATAACCTATTTCCAATTACATTTTTTTGAATTAAAATATAATTTTTTTGTACTTTTAATTTCTTTTTTTTATCTTTTTATAATTTCATATTATTTTTCTGATCAATTAATATATTTATTAGTTAATAATTTACTTAATAAAAATATGTTAAAATATTTTATTTTTACAAATATTACTGAAATTTTTATTACTAATATTCTTATAGCAACTTTTATATCTTTTTTTATAATAATTCAATTAACTATTTTATTAATTTGGTTTTTTTTAGCAAAAGGTTTATATAAATTTGAAAATTTTATATTTTTTAAATTTTATATTTTATATTTACTTTTTAATTTATTTATAATACAATTAGTTTTTCTAAATATTATTCCTAATATTTGGAATTTTTTATTAAATTTAAATTTTTCAAATTTATATTTGTTAACTATTTATTTTGAACCAAAAATTAATAATTATTTTAATTTTATTTTTTATTTATTTATTTATATATTTATAATATTTATTTATTTATTTTTTCTTTTTTTTTTAATTATTAATGAATTTTTTCATATTAAAACAATTATTAATTTTAGAAAATTTTTTTATTTAAAAATACTTTTATTAAGCACTTTAATTACACCTCCAGATATAATAAACTTTTTATACATTTATTTAATATTTATATTAATTTTTGAAATATTTATATATATTTTAATATATTTAAATAAATATAAATTAAATAATTTTTTTAATAAAATTTAATTTAAAATTTTTATTTATTTTGGGTTTAGTTTTTTTTAATTGAAAAATTTTTAAATTTATTTGATAATTTTTTAAATACTTAATAGATGTTATTTTTAAAGAAGATCCATTTGTCAAGATAATTTTATTTTTATAGGTAAAAAATTTTTTATTTTTATGCATATATTATATATTATAATTTAACTTTTGGCTAGATAACATAAAGGTAATGTAAAGGACTGCAAATCCTTGAATGACGGTTCGAATCCGTCTCTAGCTTTTTAAAGGATAGAGTGGGATTCGAACCCACGGTATTATTATATACTTCAGTTTTCAAGACTGACACCTTAAACCACTCGATCATCTATCCATGATAAAAATTTAACGTCTCTTTTTTTTTTTAATTTACAACCATTAAAAGGTTTTGTTGTTTTATCAAAAATATATTTTACTTTTACTTGTTTTCTATTTAATTTTTTTAAAATATTATATCTACCTAAACCTGTACCATGTAAATAAATTTTTAATTTTTTTATATTTTTTAAATATAAATATTTATTAATTTTATAAACAATTAATTGAACATTATATGGTGTATTTTTTTTAAATCTTGTTTTTTTTAATGATTTTGTAGACCATTGTTGTAAAAGATTTCCATTATATTTTGTTAAACTAATAATAGTATTTTTAAAATTTGCAATAACATGTAAATTAGCTAAAATTAATGGATTTTTTTTTTTAATTTTATTTTTTTTTTTATATTTATTTTTAAAATTATATTTAAATTTATTTTTATTCATAGAATAATTAATTTTATTTTTTTTTCTTAATTAATTTTTTTTTATTTTTAAATGAACGTTTATTCCGTGAAAAACGTTTTTGAATAAAAATATTTTGTAATTTTTTTGAAGTTCGAGCATTTGTATGTGTACGTTGTCCTCTAACAGGTAATCCTTGACTTCGTCTAACCCCTCTATTACTTTTAATTTCTAATAATTCATTTAATCTTTCAGTTTTTGATTTTTTTAAAAGATGCTCAATTTTTAAATTTTTATTAATATAAGTAATAAGTCGGTTTACGTGGTTGTTTTTAAGTTTATTAAGGGTGATTTGAGGATTAATTCCAATATTTTTACAAATTTTTTTTGCTTGAAATTTATTGATTCCGTATAATATAGTTAATGCATATAAAATATTTTTTGAATCAGAAATTATTTTATTAAAAATATATAACATAATAGATTTTATCTATATACCATACAAAATGATAGAAAAAAAAATAAATCCCATAACACCATCACAACGTCAAACATTTTTATTAAAAAAAAATAATTTAACTCAAACTTTTAAAATCAAATCATTAACAAAAGGTTTTCAACGTGCAAATGGTAAAAATAATCAAGGTAAAATAACTATAAAACATCGAGGTGGTGGACATAAACGTTTATATCGAATCATTAATTTCAATAGATCAAAAAATATTGAAGGTTATGTAATTAAAATTTTATATGATCCTAATCGTTCTGCAAATATTGCTTATATTAAAAATAATTTTCAATCTTATTTAATTTTAGCACCCGAAGGATTAAAGATTAATCAATATATTAAAAGTTCATTAGATGCTGATTTAAAAATAGGTAATGCTTTACCTTTACAAAATATTCCTATTGGAAGTTTAATACATAATATTAGTTTATATCCCCAATCAAAAGGGAAATTAATAAGAAGTGCTGGTACTTCTGCACAATTAATTCAGAAAATTGATAATAAATATGCTCGAATTAGATTAAATTCGGGTGAATTAAAATTAATTTTATTAACTTGTTATGCTACATTAGGGACCGTGTCTAATATTAATCATAAAAAAATTAAATTAGGAAAAGCTGGTCGTTCCCGTTGGTTAAATAAACGACCTGTTGTAAGAGGGGTTGCTAAAAATCCAGTAGACCATCCTCATGGTGGTGGGGAAGGAAAAACAAGTGGTGGACGACCTTCTGTAACACCTCAAGGTAAAATAACAAAAGGGAAACCTACAC
>MIQA02014138.1:0-11499 GCA_001887855.2 Sclerospora graminicola | reverse complement strand
AAAAAAAAATTTACTTTAACGTAAACCTTTATTAAACGCAATGTCTTCATCGATCATCTCCTCCGTTACCTTTTCAATTGGTATTTTTTTCATTGTCTTAACATCTATCAAATCAAAATACCGCCCCATATTTTGGGGGCATCCTGTTTTTATAATTGTAGGTGTCTCAAATTGTGGTTTTGGTTTAGGTTGAATCGGATAAAGTTCTTTGGGTATATCTAATTTATAACCAAACCCCTTATCGGCTCCGTCTTCCCCCCCAAAAATAACCAATAAGACACCTATTACAAACCCCACAAAAAGTATAGTAAAAAAGATTTGATGTTGTTCTATGGATTTCTTTTTTTTTCTATTTCATCTTGATCAATATTATCTTCATCATCTAAGAAGGTTAAGTCAAAGGGTAGAAAAAAATACATACAAAATAAGTAAATAGATAATAAGTTTTTTTTTTTAAATATCGATAAATTTTGAATATAAGAATTATTGATTGAATTATTTTTAAAATAATCATATTTTTGAAAAAATATATATTATAATAATAACATATATTGTAATAAATTTTGAAATGTATAACAAAAGTATACTAATAAGATTTTGTTTAATCCCTTAAACCATTGATTTTTTAATAATTTTTATTTTACTTGTTATAAAATTAAATTTTTCAAAGAGAAATTTAATTTAATTTAAAATATGTTAAAAAGATGTTTTTAATTTAAATTTTTTTGCGTAAAATATAGATACACACAAAGAATAAAATAAAATCTTCAAGATCCTCAATATAAATGATAATTTCTTCGAACGACTGAGAAAAAATATATAAATCGACAAAAAAGAGATATAAATCGACGAAAAAAGGCAAAAATCTAATAGATAGATATATAGCAGCCATAATTTTCATATAATATTTTATTTTATAACTTAAATATTTATATTTTTCTGTTTTTGAAAATTTTTGAATTTTATATATTATTATTTTAAATAAATTTATAAGTATTAACAACATAATGATTTGTATTATTGAAATAAAAATATATTTTTATTTTATATTTTTATATTTGATTTATTAGTTATCAATTTTATCACCATAAATTAAAGTTACATAAACAATGTAAAAAAAAAATAAAGCTGAAAAAAATGAAATGTAAGATCCAAAACTGCTAACAGCATTCCAACCACTCATAGCATCAGGAAAATCTGGAATTCTTCTAGGCATTCCAGCTAACCCTAAAAAATGCATTGGAAAAAAAGTAATGTTTACACCAATAAAAAATAACCAAAAATGGATTTGACCTAAAACTTCTGGATATTTACGACCAGAAATTTTTCCAATCCAAAAATAAAATCCTGTAAAAATACCAAAAACAGCACCCATAGATAATACATAATGGAAATGTCCTACAATATAATAAGTATCATGTAAAGCAATATCTAAACCTGAATTAGACATAACAACACCAGTTACTCCACCCATAACAAATAATAAAATAAATCCTAAAGTAAATAATAAAGGTGTTTCAAATTTTAAAGAACCACCCCACAAAGTAGCTAACCAACTAAAAATTTTAATACCTGTAGGTACTGCAATTATCATGGTAGCAGCTGAAAAATAAGCCCTAGTATCAACATCTAATCCAACAGTAAACATATGATGTGCCCAAACAATTGAACCTAATAAACCTATAGATAACATTGCATAAACCATACCTAAATAACCAAAAACATTTTTTCTAGCAAAAAAAGCAGAAACTTGACTAATAATACCAAAAGCGGGTAAAATTAAAACATAAACCTCTGGATGACCGAAAAACCAAAATAAATGTTGATATAATACAGGATCACCACCACCAGAAGGATCATAAAACGAGGTATTTAAATTTCTATCCGTTAATAACATCGTAATAGCACCAGCTAAAACAGGTAAAGTTAATAATAAAAGAAAAGCTGTAATAAGAATAGACCAAACAAATAAAGGTAATCTATGAAAACTTAAACCAGGCGATCGCATATTATAAATAGTTGAAATAAAATTAATTGCTCCTAATAATGATGAAATCCCTGATAAATGTAAACTAAAAATAGCTAAATCAACAGAAGGCCCTGAATGTGCTTGAACACTTGATAGTGGTGGATAAACCGTCCAACCTGTACCAGCACCAGATTCAACAAGAGCTGATGAAACTAATAATAATAAGGCTGGAGGTAATAACCAAAAACTTATATTATTCATACGGGGAAAAGCCATATCAGGTGCACCAATTAATAAAGGAACAAACCAATTACCAAAACCACCAATTAAAGCAGGCATTACTAAAAAAAAAACCATAATAAATGCATGAGCAGTAACTACAACATTATATAATTGATGATTTCCCATAAAAATTTGATTACCTGGTTGAGCTAATTCCATTCTAATTAAAAGAGATAATGTAGTACCTATAATACCTGCAAAAGCACTAAAAATTAAATATAAAGTTCCTATATCTTTATGATTTGTTGAAAAAAGCCATCGAGTAGACCATTGTTCAATATTTTGAAAATTCATTTATATATTTTAAAATTTTTTAATTAAATGTAAAATTATATTTTTATTTTTAGAGTAAAAAACGTTGGTTTTTAATCTTTATTATTTTTAATAAAAAAATTTTTTAATTTTATTAATTATTTGTTTAATGTCAGTAAATATTAATAAAATTAAAAAAATTATACTTATGATTTTAAATAACATAGAAATTTTTAATTAAATATTAAAATTAATTTTATTTTTTAACCAACTTAAATAATCCACTAATGAAACAGCTTCAACAACAATAGGCATAAATCCATGATTTACACCACAAATTTCACTACATTGACCATAAAAAACACCTTCTCTTTTAATAAACATTGATGTTTGATTTAAACGACCTGGACATGCATCTAATTTAATACCTAATGAAGGGATAGCCCATGAATGTAAAACATCAGAAGAAGTAATTAATATTCGAATATGACTATTAGTTGGAACTACTACTCGATTATCTACCTCTAAAATACGAAATTGACCTATAGCTAAATCATCTTCTTGTATCATATAACTATCAAAAATTAAAGGTTCATCCGAAAATTCAAGATTATCTGAATATTCATAACTCCAATACCATTGATTTCCAATTACTTTTAACGTTATAATGGGGTCAATTACCTCATCCATTGAATATAATAATGCAAACGAGGGGATAGCTATAATTAATAAAATTAGAGCAGGAATAGAAGTCCAAATAATTTCAATCGTAGCACCATGTACAATAGTTGAGGGGATTTTATTTTTTTTTTCATTAAAAAGAATAATAACTTTAAATAATAACCAACAAACAAATACTGTAATAATAATTAAAAAAAACATTAAATCATGGTGAAAATTTATAATACCTTCCATAACCGGTGTTGCTGGATCTTGAAAACCTGCTTGCCAGGGTTCAGCATAATCCATTAATGTATTTTGAAATATAATATAATTTTTTATTATCATAAAATTTTTAAAAGTTTGTTATTTTAGTTTTTAATATATACAAAATTAATTAATTTAAAATTAAATAAATTAGTAATATTTAATTTTTTTCTCTTAAATACTATACAATTTTAGAAAAGTTTTATTTTAAAACTATTTTTATTTATAAATATTATAAATCTAAATTGAAATTCCCTTTGGTTGAAAAGTATTTTAAATAAAATTTTATTTTTATAACTTGAATTTAATTAATTTCAGATTTTATAAAATTTTTTTGATTTATAATATTTATAAATAAAAACAGGAAAAATGGGACTTGAACCCATAACAATAATTTTGGAGACTATGATTTTACCAATTAAACTATTTTCCCCAGATCTTAAAGTTAATTTAAGAATGTTTAAAGATCTCTTCCAGACACAGGTTCCCCTACGACTACCTTGTTACGACTTCATCAAAGTTACTAATTACTTTCTAAGTATTTTAATTTATTTAAATTAAATTATAAATTATTTTAATTAAATAGTTATTTAAAATTATTAAATACATTAAAATCATTTTAAAAATAATTAACTTCCCTGATGTGACGGGCGGTGTGTACAAAGTCCAGTAACATATTCACCGCAACATGCTGTTTTGCGATTACTAGCGATTCCAACTTCATAAGGGCGAGTTTCAGCCCTTAATCCGAACTAAGATAATTTTTAAAGATTTGCTCCAACTTAACATTATTGCTTCTCATTGTGATTATCATTGTAGCACGTGTGTAGCCCAACTCATAAGGGCCATAAAGACTTGACGTCATCCCCATCTTCCATTAACCTATCATTAATCTTTTTGTTAAAGTTCTTTTATTTTATTTTAATAAATTAGCAACTAACAATAGGGGTTGCGCTCGTTAAAGGATTTAACCAAACATTTCACAACACGAGCTGACGACAGCCATGCAACACCTGTTTTTTATATAAAATTTTATATAAAAATTAGCAAGAGTTGGTAAGGTTTTGCGCGTATTATCGAATTAAACCACATGCTCCACCGCTTGTGTAGACTCCCGTCAATTCCTTTGAATTTCAATCTTGCGATTATACTTTTCAGGCGGAGTGCTTAACGCGTTAGCTGTTATATCTAAAAATTCTAAATATTAGCACTCATCGTTTACGGCATGGACTACCGGGGTATCTAATCCCGTTCGCTACCCAAGCTTTCGTTTCTCAGTGTCAGTATATACCCAGATAATTGCCTTCGCCATAGGCCTTCCTTCTATTATCAACGTATTTTATCACTCCAATAGAAATTCCATTATCCTCTATTTATACTCTAGTTTATCAGTTTTGAAAAAATGTATAAAGTTGAGCTTTAATTTGTTTCTTTCAACTTAAAAAACCACCTACAAACTCTTTACGCCTAATCATTCCGAATAATGCTCGCTCCTCCCGTATTACCGCGGCTGCTGGCACGGGTATTAGCCGGAACTTCTTTTTTAAGTACTGTCATTTTCCTCCTTAATGAAAGAGCTTTACAACCTAATTAGCCTTCTTCACTCACTCGGTATTACTGGATCAAGCTTTCGCTCATTGTCCAAAATTCCCCACTGCTGCCTTTAAAAAAGTTTGGGCCGTGTCTCAGTTCCAATGTGGCTGATCGTTCTTTCAAACCAGCTAAAGATAAAAGGCTTGGTAGGTCTTTTAAACTACCAACTACCATAATCTTACGCAAACTCATCTTTTAACGTTAAAAACTTTAATTTATTTATTCAGTATTTTTATAAAAATAATTATTCTGAATTAAAAGGTAGATAATTCACGTGTTACTCACCCGTCCGCTATGTTTTAAATACATTTAACTTGCATGTGTTAAGCATACCGATAGCATTTATTCTGAGCCAGGATCAAACTCTATTTAAATTTTAATATTAATTATTTAATAATAATTTTTCAAATAATTAAATTTTAAAAATTTAATTAATAAAACATTCTTATATTAATTTTATCTTAAAAGATAAAAATTTTTTAATTTTTAATAAATAATTTTCATTAATAGTTGGAGAAAGTAGGATTTGAACCTACGTAGAAAATATTTCAACAAATTTACAGTCTGCCGCTTTTAACCCCTCAGCCATTTCTCCTTTATATTTTGATGTGATTAGTGGGACTCGAACCCACAATATTTACTTGGAAGATAAAAGATTTACCAATTAATCTATAATCACAAAAAAATGTCAATTCTATTATTATTCCCATTAAATTAAAAAAATGGAAATACCAAATACTGCCTTTGGGTCCATTATATTTATTTAAGCAAAAAAAGGGATTTGAACCCTCAACATTAACCTTGGCAAGGTTATACTCTACCATTGAGCTATTTTTGCTAAGAATTTATTATAAAAAGTGAATTTAATAATAAAAATAATTCATGATTATTTTGTACATTTGTATGAATAGATACATCAATAGATGGTATATTTTTAAATTTTGAAAATTCAGTTTGTAATTCAAAAAAATCAAAAATATTTGAAATTTGAAAATCAAAAATATTTTTATTTTTACAATTAATTTTTATTGAAGTTAAATGTGGTATAATAAAAATTAACACTTTTTCTAAAAAATTAAAAATATTTTTCCGTCTTAAAGTAACTTTACAACCAATAATTGAATTTTTTTTTATTTTTAAATAAATATTATTTTTTTTTGATTTAGTTATAAGAGGTTTTTGATTAGTTATTAATTTTAAAAGTAAAATTATATTAATTAATTTTTTTTTTTCAATATTTGTATTTTTAAATCCAATATTTAAACAAATTTTAGTTATTTTAGGAATTTCAAATATATTTTTAAAATTTAATTTTGTTAAAAGATCATATATAATAACATTTTGATAATGATTTTGTAAATTTTTTTCCATAGATTTTTATAAAATATTTGAAGCTAATGATAATATTTTAAAATTTTTTTGTTTTCGAAATTCAGAAGTAATTGGACCAAATATACGTGTTCCTAAAGGTTTATTTTGATTATTTAAAATAATTATACAATTTTTATCAAATTTTATTAGATTACCAATTGTACTTTTTTTTTGATATATTGTATGAATAACTAAAGCTTTAAATAAATCACCTTTTACTATTTTAATTTTTTTTTTTTGGTTCAAACGTAATTTCTTAGTTGAAATTAAAATTGTATCTCCAATTTTTCCTACTTTTTTTTTATAAATTTTAATACATTGTCCTATTTTAATACCACTATTATCATTTATTTTTAATTTAGTTTGAATTTGAATCATAATTAATTATTTTATTATATTATAATAAAATGATGAGAGCAGGACTTGAACCTACATCTTCAGATTATGAGCCTGACAAGTTAACCTATTACTCTATCTCATCATATGCGCAATTTTCGGAAGAAAAGGATTTGAACCTTTGATCTTCTGTTCCCAAAACAGATGCATTAGCCAGACTATGCTATCTTCCGTTTAATTATAATGATGGTAGGACTCGAACCTACAACATTAGGATTATGATTCCCACGCTCTACCTTTAAACTACATCATCTTATTAATAGGTCGAAGTGGGATTTGAACCCACGAGTTAATTTAATTAACCGATAGTTTAGCAAACTATTGCCGTAAACCGCTTGGCTATTCGACCCCAATATAAAAACTTCTTTGATAGGATTTGAACCTATAACCTAATGGTTAACAGCCATTTGCTCTACCGTTGAGCTACAAAGAAATAAATATATTTAAATTTTGTAAACTTTTAGTATTTTAAAGCTAAATATTTTACAATACTTACACTTAAAACCTATCTATGTAATCATCTTTTACAGTTTTTTTATGAAAAATTTTTAAGAACGGTTTCTTACTTAGATGCTTTCAGTAATTATCCAAAATAAATTTAGCTACTCGGCAATGCTTTTAAACAACCGATACACCAGAGATTTACCCTTCTCGGTCCTCTCGTACTAGAGTTAGATTCTTTCATTTTTCAAAATATCTATAGAAGATAGGAACCAAACTGTCTCACGACGTTCTAAACCCAACTCACGTACCACTTTAATCGGCGAACAGCCGAACCCTTGGAACCTTCTTCAGCTCCAGGATGTGATGAGTCGACATCGAGGTGCCAAACGACTCCGTCGATAGGAGCTCTTAGGAGTCATTAGCCTGTTATCCCCGGAGTACCTTTTATCCGTTGAGCGATAATCTTTCCACAAAGAATTATCGGATCACTATGACCGACTTTCGTCCCTGTTTGATATGTCTATCTTACAGTCAAGCAAGCTTTTACCATTATACTCTACAATTGATAAAATTATCCAATTTGAGCTTACCTTTGTACACCTCCGTTACTCTTTAGGAGGTGACCGCCCCAGTCAAACTACCAACCATACACTGTCTATTTAAAAAATATTAGTTATTTATTTTAATAAGAGTGGTATTTCAAAGATATCTAAACAATTTACTAGCGTAAAGGTCTAAACGATTACCACTTATACTACACATATTAGATAAAATAACCATATAAAGATGTAGTAAAGGTTCACGGGGTCTTTCCGTCTAACTATAGAAAATCCGCATCTTCACGGATATTTCAAATTCACTGAGTCAATGTTGGAGACAGCGGGGATGTCGTTACACCATTCATGCAGGTCGGAACTTACCCGACAAGGAATTTCGCTACCTTAGGACCGTCAGAGTTACGGCCGCCGTTTACTGGGACTTCCATTCAATGCGTAAACATTTCCTTTTAATCTTCCAGCACCGGGCAGGTGTCAGACCCTATACATCATGTTACCATTTAGCAGAGTCCTAAGTTTTTATTAAACAGTCGCAACCCCCTATTCTGTGCCACCTAATTAGTTAAATTAGGTACTTTTTATCCCGAAGTTACAAAGTCATTTTGCCGAGTTCCTTCAACATAGTTCTCTCATTCACCTTAGTCTACTCGACCTATCCACCTGTGTCGGTTTAGGGTACGGTTTTTAATTAAAAAAGCTATTTCCTGAAAAATTTAAAATTTTTGTCACTTTTTTTAAAAAATTTAATTTAAAAATTATCCCATCAAAATTTGCTTTCGTCAAATCTTTCTTAGGGGCCGTTTCACTCTATAGAATTCATTTTAACATAGAAACCCTTGGATTTACGGTGATAATGATTAATAGTCATTATTTTTTGTTACTAATGCCAGCATTTTCTTTTCTGATATCTTCAATATATTTCACAATATATCTTTATTAATTTACAGAATGTTCCGCTACCGTTTTATTTTTTCATAAAACTTGCCGCTTCGGTAAATTTCTTAAGTCTCGATACATTTTAGGCGCAAAAAAACTAGACCAATGAGCTATTACGCTTTCTTTAAAGGATGGCTGCTTCCAAGCCTACCTACTGGTTGTCATTATTTTTTTACTTCCTTTTTCACTTAGAATATTATTTAGAGACCTTAGCGATCAATCTGGGCTGTTTCCCTCTTGACAAAAGACCTTAGCGCCTAATGTCTGTCTATTTAAATAACGTTTTTTTGTATTCGGAGTTTCCAAGAATTTAGTAAGTTTTTAAGCCCCTTAGCTCAATGAGTGCTCTACCCCAAAAAAAGATTTTAAATGCTCTACTTCAATAGATTTCGCGGAAAACCAGCTATCTCTGAGTTTGATTAGCCTTTCACTCCTAATCACAAATCATCTCCATATTTTGCCACATATGTGAGTTCGATCCTTCAAATAGTTTTACCTATTTTTCAATCTGTTCATAATTAGATCACTCAGTTTCGGGTCTTATTTATATAACTTACAGCTTTTTAAAACTTGATTTATCTACGCCTACTTTATTAAATTAAGCTTGCTATAACAATAAACTTGCTGGCCCATTATGCAAAAGGTACACTGTCACTTTTTTTAAAAGTTCCAATTGATTATTAACATTAAATTTCAGAATTATTTCAAACTCAAAAGTTTTTTTTCACCTTTCCTTTACAGTACTTGTTCACTATCGATCATTAATTTTTAAAAGGTTTTGAGGGTGGTTCCCCAATATTCAAAAAAGATTACACATACCTCTTTTTACTATTATAAAAAAAAATTATTCTACAGGACTTTCACCTTTTTTAGTAAATTTTTCAAAATTTTTCAAATAATTTAATTGATTTTTATAAACCTAATTTCCATTTTCATTCGTCATTACTTACAGAATCTCGTTTGATTTTTTTAATAGTTACTTAGATATTTCAATTCACTATTTTTAAAATTTTCACAAAGAAAAAGTTTTCTTTAGGAAATCTATATTTCGAAATAATATATTATTTAATATAGCTTTTCGCATTTTTTACGTCCTAAAAATAAAATTAATGCCAAGGCATTCATTTAATGCTTTTATTATTACTATTTATTTATACTTAAACCATTGAAATAAATTGAATTTTTATTTTTTTTTTAAATATTCATTAATTAATTTTAAATTTAAATGAAAAGGATATAAAATTGCTTTAAAAGTAGGTTCTTTAAAAAAAATACCTTTTTTTATTTTTTTATTTCTATATAAATATTCAGTTGTTAAGGGTTTTTTTGGTCTTTTTTCACCTAAAAAATAATAAATATCTTTTTTCTTTCGAAAATAATATTTTTTTTTTTTTTTATTAAAATAAGGTTTATTAATTTTAAAATTTTTATTAATAAATTTTTTTTGGTCATAATTTTTATTAATAAATTTTTTTTGGTCATAATTTTTATTAATAAATTTTTTTTGGTCATAATTTTTATTAATAAATTTTTTTTGGTCATAATTTTTTTTTTTTTTTTGCATATTTATAATTTTTTATAATAAAAATTTTTTTTGGTCATAATTTTTATTAATAAATTTTTTTTGGTCATAATTTTTTTTTTTTTTTTGCATATTTATAATTTTTTATAATAAAAACGATATCCCCCTTTTTTAATATAAAATTAGGTTTACTTATAATTTTATTATTAATTTGAACTTTTTTATGATTAATTAATTGTTTTGCTTGAAAAATAGTTTTTACTAATTTTAATCTTACTAAATTAATATCTAAACGACTTTCTAACATTATAATAAATTTTTGAAATATATTTATTTTATTATCTTTTTTTGATAATTTTTTAAATATATTTTTTAATTGATATTCATGAATACATCCATAAAAATTTCTAAATTGTTGTTTTTCAAATAATCTTTTTTGAAAAAATTTTTTACGTTTTTCAGGTTTAATTTCTTTTTTATATCGTAATTTTCTTTTAAATATATTCCATTTTTTTGATCTTAATTTTAATAATTTTAAATTTATATGAATGTTTTTATTATTTTGAAAACATATTTTATTTCTTGGTTTTAATTTATTCATATTATTTATTAAAACATTTTACGTAATAAATACATTAAAATATATATTGATTGAATATTTTTTGAATTTGTTACAATAGGATAATTAATATTTTTCATAGTTTGACTTGTATTAATTAATGAAATTATTGGAATTTTTAAAGTTGAAATTTCTTGATTTAAAAAAGTATCCTTAACTGAACTTTTAATTATTAAAATTAATTTGATTTCATGTTCTTTAATTAAATAATGAATTATTTTATTAAATGTTGTATTTCTAATTTTATTAGTAATTAATCCATTTATCCAGTCATTAGTAAAAAAAATAATATTAGAATGTTTTTTTTTAAATGCGGTTGTAAATAAAAATTTAATTTCATTTGAATTACCAATTATTAAAATTTTTTCTTTTTTTTTTATTGTATATTTTATTAATTTAAAAATACGTTTTAAAAAAAAAGAAACATTTTTTAAATTAATTATAGTATGATCATATCTATTACCATAAATAAATGGTAATATTTCTTTATTTGTATAAATTAATAAATCTCCATACATGTTTTTTGATTTAAATAATAAATTTAATAAAATGTTATTATTTTTTTTTTTTTTTATCATATTTAATTATTTTTTACTTTTTTTTCCTTCTTTTTGAAAAAATTTTTCATTTT
>MIQA02014136.1:0-10522 GCA_001887855.2 Sclerospora graminicola | reverse complement strand
TACAAAATTATAAATATATTTATTTCTTTCGTTATAATGATTTAAATATTAATGAATTAATTTTGTTAAAAAAAAATCTTAATAAATTAAATTATAAATTTTTAATTTTAAATCAGAATTTAACCCATCAAATTATTTTAGAATTAAAAGCTCAAGGTTCTATTTTAATAATTTATGGAAATAATGATTTAAATTTAAAAAAAAATATAGTTAATTTTAAAAAACTTAAATTAATTTATTTAATTATTCAAAATAATATTTATTCTTATTTAAAAATAAAACAAATATTAAATAAAAATTATTTTCCGTTAAATAATTTAATTCTACAATCTTTTTTAAATTTTATATTTTATTTAAAAAAGATTGAAAAGGCGATTATAACTTAAAGGTAGAGTGTTAGATTGTGGGTCTAAGTGTTATGGGTTCAAGTCCCATTTTTCGCCCTTTTATATTTTAATAAATTCTTATGTTTAATAAATTTATATTAATTTTTTTACTTATTCTGCCACTAATTACAGTTATTATATTATCTTTTTCGAAAAATAAAAAATTTATTAAAAATTTTAGTATTTTTATGTCATTTTTTATTTTTTTAACATCATTACCTTTATGGATTTTATTTGATAAATCGACTTCAAATTTTCAATATTTATTTAAAATTGAATGGATTAGTCAATTTAATATTAATTTTTATCTAGGTATTGATGGTATTTCATTATTTTTTATAATCTTAACAACGTTTTTAATTCCGATATGTATGCTAATTAGCTATGAAATTATTACTAAAAATATAAAAGAATATTTTATTTTATATTTTATTTTAGAATTTTGTTTAATTATTTCATTTAGTATATTAGATGTACTTATATTTTATATTTTTTTTGAAAGCGTATTAATTCCAATGTTTTTAATTATAGGTATTTGGGGATCACGAGAACGTAAAATCAAAGCTTCTTATTTATTTTTTATGTATACATTAGCCGGTTCTTTATTTATGTTTATTGCAATTATTCATTTATTTTTAACTATAGGTACTACAGATTATCAAATATTATATTATAGTAATTTTAACTTTTCACATGAAAAATTATATTTTTTAGCTTTTTTTTTAGCGTTTGCTGTTAAAGTCCCAATGTTACCTTTTCATGTTTGGTTACCAGAAGCTCATGTAGAAGCACCTACAGCGGGTTCTGTGTTATTAGCGGGTATTTTATTAAAATTAGGGTCTTATGGTATGATTAGATTTTTAATTCCTTTATTTCCAAAAGCTACTTTATTTTATACACCTTATATTCTAGTTTTATGTTTAATATCCGTTATTTATGCTTCATTAACAGCAATACGCCAAACAGATTTAAAACGTATTATAGCTTATGCTTCGGTTGCTCATATGAATTTTATTATTTTAGGTATTTTTTCTTTAACAATTCAAGGGTTAGAGGGTAGTATTATTCAAATGATCAGTCATGGTTTAGTTTCTAGTGGATTATTTTTTTCAATTGGTTGTTTATATGATCGATATCATACACGATTTATTAATTATTATGGAGGTTTAGCTCATATCATGCCATTATTTTGTATCGTATTATTTATTTATATATTAGCTAATATGTCTATTCCTGGTTCAAGTAGTTTTGTTGGTGAAATTTTAATTTTAACAGGGGTTTTTGAAGATAATACTACAACCGCGATTTTTGCAACAATTGGAATGTTTTTGGGGGGTGTTTATTCATTATTATTTTATAATCGAATTTGTTATGGTAATATTCAAAATATTTATTTAAAAATTTATTATGATTTAACTTACCGTGAATTTTTAATACATTTAATTTTAATTGCAAATATTTTTTTATTAGGTTTATATCCAAAAATTTTTGAAAGTTGTATGCATGAAAGTGTATCAAAAATTTTAATACATATTGATTTTTCTTATTTTTATTAAACAAAATATTTGTTTAATAAAAGCCCTTTTAGTCTAATGGTTAGGACATTACCTTTTCACGGCAAAAATACGAGTTCAATTCTCGTAAAGGGTAAAGAATAAATCAATTTATTCTTTATATCTTAAATAATTATATATTATTTGTATATTTATAATTATTATAATATGATAATTTGATAACCTTTAATGGCTGTTGAATTATCATATATATTGGAATCAAATATTAAAAAATATAGAGATGAAAAAAGTTTACAAGAAACAGGAATTGTTTTATCAATGAGTGATGGTATTGCCAGGTGTTACGGTTTAACTAAAATTCAAGCTGGTGAAATGGTTGAATTTAATAATGGAAATATTAAAGGAATGGCCTTAAATTTAGAACCGGATGTTGTTGGTGTTGTTGTTTTTAGTAATGATCGGGAAATTCAAGAAGGTAATTTTGTAAAACGAACAGGTTCAATTGTTAGTGTACCTGTAGGACCAGAAGTTTTAGGTAGAGTAGTTGATGCTTTAGGACAACCCATTGATGGAAAAGGTCAGATTAAAACTAAAATTGAAAGTAGAGTTGAAGTTAAAGCTCCAGGTATTATGCCTAGAGAAAGTGTAAAAGAACCTGTTCAAACTGGTTTAAAAGCTGTAGATAGTTTAATTCCTATTGGACGTGGTCAAAGAGAATTAATCATAGGTGATAGACAAACAGGGAAAACATCGATTGCAATTGATACAATTATTAATCAAAAAGACCCTCATTTAAAAAAAGATTTAAATAATCAATTATATTGTATTTATGTTGGTATAGGTCAAAAAAGATCAACAATTGCTGAATTAACTAAAACTTTAGAAGAAAAAAATGCAATGTTTTTTTCTGTAATTGTAGCAGCTACTGCTTCAGATTCAGCTCCATTACAATATTTAGCTCCTTATACAGGTTGTGCTTTAGGTGAATATTTTAGAGATAATGGAAAACACGCTGTTATTTTTTATGATGATTTATCAAAACAAGCCGTAGCATATAGACAAATGTCTTTATTATTAAGAAGACCACCAGGTCGAGAAGCTTATCCAGGTGATGTCTTTTATTTACATTCACGTTTATTAGAAAGAGCTGCAAAAATGAATAGAAAAATAGGTGGTGGTTCATTAACAGCTCTACCTATTATTGAAACACAAGCTGGGGATGTTTCTGCATATATCCCAACTAATGTTATTTCAATTACTGATGGACAAATTTTTTTAGAAACTGAATTATTTAATGAAGGTCAAAGACCTGCAATTAGTGTTGGTTTATCTGTAAGTCGTGTAGGTTCTTCAGCTCAAATTAAAGCAATGAAACAGATTGCAGGGACTATGAAATTAGAATTAGCTCAATTTCGAGAAGTACAAGCTTTTTCTCAATTTGGTTCAGATTTAGATGCAACTACTCAACAACAATTAAATAGAGGAATTAGATTAACTGAAATGTTAAAACAAGACTTAAATATACCTTTATCTGTTGAAAATCAAATTGTAATTATTTATTTAGGTGTTCGTGGTTTTTTAGATAAAATTTCTGTAAATAAAATTTCAATTTTTGAAACTAATTGGTTAAATTTTATTAAAAATAATCATTCAAATATTTTAGATGAAATTTTAATTAAAAAAGAAATTTCTAAAGAATTAGATAAAAAATTAAATACTTTAGCAATTGATTTTACTAATAATTTTATTATTAAATAAATAAAATTGTTTATATATTATAAACAACGGCTAATTACTGATATAAAAGATTTTATTAATGATTATATAATCATTAAATTTTAATTTAATATTAATTACAATCTCTTGGATTCGAACCAAGATCTTCAAGCTTAGAAGGCTAATACTCTACCAATTAAGTTAAGATTGTTTTAGTATTAATTTAATTTGATTTTATATTAAAAATAGCATTTAATGAATTTCGGGAAAGTTGTTTATAAATTTTTTGTTTATATATATTTTTTTTTTCTTTTTTAGTTAATGTTACTGCACCTATTAATGCAATTAAAAGTATAATACCTGCAGCTAAAAAAAAAAATATATAATAACTATATAAAATTTGACCTAATGTTTCAATATTTGTAATACTATCTAATTGATTTATAAAATTTATTAAAAAAGGTTTTACATCAATAAATATTTTAAAATTTTTTGCACTAAAAAATAAAGTATTTACTTTTTGACTAAAAAAAGAATTATTTATTAAATGATAATAAGAAGTAAATATTTTACTAAACATTATAAATGTTTCTAAAAAAAAAAGAAAACTAATTAAAAAAATAATAGGTATATAACCAAAATTATTATTAATTTTAGTTTTATCAATTAAAACATTTACATTTAACATCATAATTATAAATAAAAATAATACGGTAATAGCTCCCACATATATAATTATTAACATTATAGCTAAAAATTCAATTTCTAAAATTAATAATAATCCTGTTGAATTTATAAAAACTAATATTAAAAAAAATGCAGAGTAAATTGTATTCGTAGAATATATTACAAAAATAGCTGAAGTTACAGCTATAATTGAAAAAGTATAAAAAAAAATTGTTTCAAAAACCATAATATAAGAAATTAAAATTACATAATTTTAAATTTATATATCTTAAAAAATATATTTTATTATTTTTATTTAATTAATAAAAAAATAAATAAAAATAATAAAATTATAATACCATTAAAATAATAAATAATAGATAAAAAAATAATATTTATTAAAAATATAGTACTTATTAACATTAATAATGAATAATGATAAATATAACCTGTTTGTAATAAAATTATTTTTTGACTTAAAAAAGAGAAAATAGCTGTTAAACCATAAGGCCCACACATTTCAATTAATCCTTTATCAACCATTTTATATGTAACATCATAACCAATTTTTAAAATATATTGATTAATAAATTCATAATAAATTTTATCAAAATACCATTTTCTATTTAAAAAATTATAAAAATAAATCCCATATTTTGAAATTTTTAAATTATATAAAAATTTAAATTTAAAAAAATAAAAATAAAGAGCAATAAATAAACCACCAAAACTTAAAATAACTGGTAATAATTTAAAAAATGTTGGTAAAAATTCAGCATCAATCATTTGATTATTTAATGGATTTATATAAATTGAATTATTCCAAAAATTAGAACCCAATCCAACAAACATATCTTTAGAAAGATAACCAATAAAAATACTACCCAAAGCTAATAAACCTAAAGGAATTCCCATTTCTAAAGGTACTTCATGAGCATTTTTAATAACATTTTTATAAGCATTTGTTTCACTTAAAAAAGCAAAAAATATTAAACGAGTTGAATAAAAAGCTGTAAAAAATGCTCCTATAGTACCTAGCCAATAAGCAAAATGACCTGTTTCACTAAAACTAGCAAAAGCTATTTCTAATATTAAATCTTTAGAATAAAATCCCGTTAAAAAAGGAAAACCCATTAAAGATAATGAACCTATTAAAAACATTATATAAGTAAAGGGTAATATACGCCGTAATCCACCCATTTTTCGAATATCTTGTTCATCGCCCATCGCATGAATAACAGCACCAGAACATAAAAATAATAATGCTTTAAAATATGCATGATTTGATAAATGAAAAATAGCTACAGGATAATTTGATAAACCACAAGCAAAAAACATATAACCTAATTGACTACAAGTGGAATACGCAACAATTTTTTTAAAATCATTTTGAACTAAACCGACAGTACTTGCAAAAAAAGAAGTTGAAGCACCAATAATTGTAATAACTTTTAAAGAAAATACAGAATATTCAAAAATAGGAGAACAACGTGTAATTAAATAACCCCCTGCCGTTACCATTGTTGCTGCATGAATTAAAGCAGAAACAGGGGTTGGACCTTCCATTGCATCAGGTAACCATAAATGTAAAAAAATTTGAGATGATTTACCCATAGCACCTATAAAAATTAAAATACAAGCAACATCTATTATACTTAAAATATAATTTAAAAAAATAAAATTAAAATCTTTAACAATGGAAATAGCTGCAAATGTACTAAAATATTCAATAGTTCGAATATTATAAAAAATAGTTAAAACACCTAATAATAAAATTAAATCACTAATTCGATTAATTAACATTGCTTTAATAGCAGCTTTATTTGCTTGTAAACGTGTAAACCAAAAATTAATTAATAAAAATGAACAAAAACCAACACCTTCCCAACCAACAAACATTTGCATAAAATTATCACCAGTTAATAATATAATCATAAAAAAAGTAAATAATGATAAAAATGACATAAATCTTGATAAATGTGGATCGGTAGCCATATATTTTGAAGAATAAAAATGAACTAATGTAGAAATACTTGTTACAACAACAAGCATTATCATTGTTAAACTGTCAAATAAAAAACTCCAATTACAATTAAATAAACCGCTATTAATCCAATTTGAAATATAAATAAAATATTCATATTCATGTTTAATTGAATTATAAATAATAATTAATGAAAAAATACAACTTAAAAAAGTTGTTAATGTAGTTATAAATACTGAACCTTCACGTCCAATATAAAAACCAAACAATCCAGCTGCTACTGAACCTAAAAAAGGTAAAAAAATTAACGTTAATAATAACATAATAAATGAAAATAATTAAGAAATATTTAATATATATTTCCACTTAAATACTAAATAATTTCTCAAAAAATATTTTTCAGATAAAACGATTATATCTATACTTTTAATTTATTATAATGATAATAAATTAAGTTTATAAATTGAGATATCGCCATATAATTTAAAAAAAACAATTAAAATAGCTAATCCAATTGCAGATTCTGCTGCTGCAACTGTTAAAATTAATAATGAAAAAACTTGTCCTATTAAATCATCAATTAAAACTGCAAAATAAATAAAATTTAAATTAATTGATAGTAATAATAATTCAATAGACATTAAAATAATTATAATATTTTGTCTATTTAAAATTATACCAAATAATCCTAGACAAAATAAAAAAAAAGTAAAAATAAAATGATTTAAAATACTCATAACCAATTAAAACTTATTAATATACTTGCAGTATATACAAACCAACTTAATGTAAAAGGTAAAAATATTTTCCAACCTAAACGCATTAATTGATCATAACGATATCTAGGTAAAATAGCTCGAGATACTACAAATAAAATAACAAAAAAACATACTTTAATACTAAACCAAAAAGATCCCGGTAAAAAATTAATATAATTAATATTAAATGGAAAAGGTGCTAACCAACCACCTAAAAATAAAATAGTAATTAAACTACTCATTAATAACATATTAGCGTACTCTCCTAAAAAAAATAAAGCAAAACCCATCGCAGAATATTCAACATTATATCCTGAAACTAATTCAGCTTCAGCTTCAGGTAAATCAAATGGATGACGGTTGGTTTCTGCTAAAGATGATATAAAAAAAATTAAAAAAATAGGAAAAAGAGGAAAACAGTACCAAATATTTTTTTGTGCTAAAACGATAGAAATTAAATTTAAAGATTTAGCACATAATGTTACTGCAAGAATTGAAAATCCAATAGTTAATTCATAAGAAATCATTTGTGCAGTTGATCTTAAAGCTCCTAAAAAAGAATACTTTGAATTACTTGACCAACCACCTATAATAATACCATAAACACCTAATGATGAAATTGCTAATAAATATAAAATACCTATATTTAATTCAGTAAAAAACATACCAAATCCTAAAGGTATTATAACCCAACTTAATAAACTTAAAAAAAAAGTTAAAATTGGAGCAAATATAAATAAAATAACATCTGCATTACTAGGTAAAATGGTTTCTTTTACAAATAATTTAAGACCATCAGCCAATGGTTGTAATAATCCAAAGATACCTACAACATTGGGTCCTCTTCTTCTTTGAATAGAAGCTAATATTTTACGTTCAACTAAAGTAAAATAAGCCACAGCAATTAATAAAGGTAATACTAAAATTAAAAATTTTAAAATTGTGTAGATCATAATGATTTGGAATGATTTTTAATAATTTTATTTGAATTAATTAAAATTTTTGAATATTGTTCTAATATATTTGTATAATAATTATTTTTTATTAAAGAATTTAAAAAATTTATATTAATTTTTAAATGTTTTTTATTAAAACTAAAATTATAAATTATATTAATTTTATTTTTTAATAAATAAGGTAAAATATCTTTAATTTTTAAAAAAAAAGTTGAATTAAAATTGGATTGATTTTTATTTAATAAAAATTTATAAATATTTCTATAAATTGTAGAATCTTTTCGTTGTTCTGTAATTAAATTTAGAATTTGTTCATTTTTTTGAATAAATCCTTCTAAATTTATATATATTCCATTTTTTTCAAAAAAAGTTAAACCTGGTAAAATTAAATTCGAATTTTGTGCATCTTTGGTAAAATGATGTCCTTGATAAATAATAAAACTATTTTGTGGTATTTTTAATTTAGTTTGTAAATTAGTATTAAATAAATAATATAATTTTGAATTTTTTACTAAATTAGTTGATCTTGAAAAAGTGATTTCAAAAAAATTAATTAAAGTAGTTTGAGAGTTAAAAAAATTAATATTATTTTTAAAAATTGATAAATTTTTTAATTTTGATAAAAAAAAAAATCCATTTTTTTGATTTATAATATTTTGACCAATAATAATTAAAGGTTTTTTAGCTTTTTTTAAATCTTTACAAAATGAATGTTTTCCTAAAATAATATTTATTAAAGTTTGAAATGTTAATCCTAAATGTTTTATAGGGTAAGTAAAATTAGTTTTATTTCCTATATAAGCTATTTTAAAATTTCCTTTTTTTAAACGATTAATTAAATGAATATTTAAAATAGAACCTTCTTTACGTATATTACTATTAATTATTAAACAAAGATCTGATTCTTCAATCGATTTTAAAGTATTATTAAATAAAAAATTTGATGTTATATCAGAATTAATTTTAATATTTTGATTATTTAAAAAATTTTCATAATGAATATTTAAAATTCCTAATTTATTTAAAATTTTTTTTAATAAAAAAAGAGATTCTAAATCCGTTAAATTACCTATAATACTTTTAATATTAGAACTATCAATTGTTATTAATTTCTGATTGATTAAATTTAATGCCTGTAACCAAGAAATTTTATGAAATTTATTTTTGTTATCTTTTAATAAAGGATATTTTAACCTTTGATATTTTAAACTATCAAAACAATATCGTGTTTTATTAGATATCCATTCTTTATTAATATTAAAATTAGTTTTAGGTAAAATTCGTACAATTTCATTGTTAAAAATATCAATTTTAATATTTGAACCAATACTATCTAAAATATCAATACCTTCTTTTTTTTTAATTCCCAAGAACGCGCTTTAAAACTATAAGGTTTTGAAGTTAAAGCCCCTACTGGACATAAATCAACTAAATTACCTGAAAATTCAGAATTAAAAATTTTTGGATAATAAAAATTAATTTCTGTTTTATTACCACGACCTGTTGTTCCTAAATCATCAATGCCACAAATTTCATTTGCAAAACGAACACAACGAGTACAATGTATACATCGAGTCATAATAGTTTTAATAAAAGGACCACAATATTTATCTTCTACACTACGTTTATTAAAGAAAAATCGACTTCGATCTGAACCAAAAATCATCGTTTGATCTTGTAAATCACATTCAGAAGCTTGATCACAAATAGGACAATCCAATGGATGATTTATTAAAAGAAATTCTAATACACTTTCTCGAGCTTTTTGTACTAAAGGTGTATTTGTAAAAATTTTCATATTAGACATTAAAGGCATAGCACATGAAGCTATAGGTTTTGGTGAATTGTCGATTTCAACTAAACACATTCTACAGTTACCTGCAATTTGTAAATTTTCTTGAAAACAGAATTTAGGAATTTCAATTTTAAAATTATTACAAGCTTGTAATACTGTTAAATTTTTATTAACTTTTAATTTAATATTATTAATATATATTTCAATCATATATTTTACAAAACGTTATTAAAATATGAATTTATTTGCACTAAAAGAATATATTTTAAGTATAAAATATATTCTTTAAGAATTATCAAAGAAGGGATTTGAACCCTTAATGCTTTTATAAGCTTTACATTCTAAGTGTAACGTGTTTACCAATTTCACCACTTTGATAATGTATACCTACTATTGGATTTGAACCAATAACCCGTAAATGGGAACAGATTTTAAATCTATCGTGTTTACCAATTTCACCAAGTAGGCTTTATTTTTTAAAATAAATGAAAAAAAATAAAATAATAACCTATTTCCAATTACATTTTTTTGAATTAAAATATAATTTTTTTGTACTTTTAATTTCTTTTTTTTATCTTTTTATAATTTCATATTATTTTTCTGATCAATTAATATATTTATTAGTTAATAATTTTAACTTAATAAAAATATGTTAAAATATTTATTTTTACAAATATACTGAAATTTTTATTTACTAATATTTCTTTATAGCAACTTTTATTATCTTTTTTTATTAATAATATCAAT